>JAJHSJ010000116.1:0-35378 GCA_021015155.1 Magnolia officinalis
CGGAGAATTCATCGCGAGATCAGAAAAATTATGGATTTGGGCGAGATTTTAGGGTTTCGGAAGGCCGGAACCCTCTTTGCGTCGAAAAAGGGCGTCCGAGCCCTTTTTACGTGATTTTGGGTTGGCTGGTGTACCGCACACCACCGAACTTACTGATGTGTTGACGTCATCAAGTTCTGTGGGTCCCATCATAAGGTATGTGTTATATCCAAACTGTTTGTCCATTTGGCGAGCTCGTCATAAGGCTTGAGCCGAAAAATAAGACAGATCCAAAGATCAAGTGGACCACACTGCAAACAGCAGTGGGAGATTGAACATCTACCATTGAAACCCTTTTGAGGTCAAAAGTTTTGGATAAATATGATATTTCTTTTTCCTCTTCATCCAGGTCTGTGTGACCTCATCAACAAATTGGATGGAAAATAAAAGTTGCGGTGGGCCTACGAATGTTTTAACAGTGAGAATCACTGTCCCACTGCAATTTGTGGTGTGGTCCACTTGAGCTTTGGATATTACTTATTTTTGGGCTCATGATCTAAAATGATCTCTCCAAATGGTTGAATGGTGTGAATATAATAAATATATTATTGTGGGCCCATATAACTTTGAATAGCCTACAGGAGGAAGCGGATTGGCTGGTGTACCACACACCAGCTATATAGCTAGTGTAGGTACGTGTCGTGCGAAGACGAGCGCTGACGCTCCTCAAGCTCCAAGTTGTACGAACGGTTCAAAGGAGATCAAAGTTACATGGCCCCACAATTATGTATTTATTATATCCACACCGTTTATCCATTTTTCAAGATCATTTTAGAGTACTAACCAAAAAATGAATCATATCCAAAGATCAACTACACCACACCACAAATAGTAGCGGAGATAATGATTTTCACCGTTAAAAATTTCGTAGGGCCCACCATAACGTTTATTTTCCATCCAATCTGTTCATAAGGTCACAAAGACCTGGATGAAGAGGAAAAACAAATTTCATATTGATCCAAAACTTCTGTGAACCCCAAAAGGGTTTCAATGGCAGACATTCAATCCCCCCACTGCTTTTTTTAGTGTGGTCCACTTGATTGGTAGATCTATCTTATTTTTCCGTCTCAAGTGGACTATACTCAAGGAAACAATGGTGGCTGAACACGGTACCATTAAAAACTTCTTAGGGTGCACCTTGATTTTCCCTATATTTTATTAGGCACTTAATCTGTTGATAATTTCACATAAGTTTGAATGAAGAGAAAAAACAATTATCAGCTTGATCCAAACTTTTGTGGCCCAGTAATGGTCAATCATCATTGTTTCCTATGGTATGGTCCACCTGATTATTGGATCTGCTTCATTTTTTTTGCATCATGTCCTAAAATGATATGAAAAAACGGATGGAAAGAGTTGATACTGAATATAGTTGTCTTAGTTCAATCGAACAACGCATAACTTAGTACCATATACAAAGGAAACCTATTATGTCCACTTCTTTGTTGAGATTTTATGATTTAAAAGTGTGTATTAGGGTCTTTTTAAATAATCCCTGAAGTTTCATTGAAAAATTCAACAATTTTCCCAATGTTTCCCCATGTTTCCCAAAAAAGTGTGATAAATTATGCGATACAAACGATATATCCCGTGTGATAACCGATACGTATCTGTATCCCAAGAGTGCGATACATTGCGCGATAACGATATTTCGAACACTGAGTGTAAGTAGCATGATTTGGGGAAATTTTAAACTTTCCCCAATTTCTCCCAAATTGCTTGCAATGTTGCACTCCAAACATGAAATCAAGCATGTATGAGGCTTGATCTATTAATTTGTTAACCTTTTTTCAAATTTCGGGAAATAAAATGATTTCTAATTAAAAAGTAATAGAAAATTATTAAAATATTATTATTATTTTTCAAAATTTCCCTTCAATCAACAAGTTGTGAAATGAGACTAATTTCAAAGTATTTAGGAGTGTTTGATTAAATGATCTTCACATACACCCTATGTGGGTCTAAGCTATAGCTAGTCACATCATTCATAGGTATATTTCTTAATTTCTACTTCTTATTTTGCTTTTGAATGAATTAGTTGTGCTTTCATACATGTTTTGAATTCAATTTGAGTATAGTTGCATTAGTTTAGTCAGACAGTGCATAACTTAGAACCCTATACAAAGGAAGCCCATTACGTGCACCTTTTTTTTTTTTTTTTGAAATGTTATGATTTAAAGGTGTATTAAAATCTTTTTTTAACAATCCCTAAAGTTTTATTGAAAATTTCAACCAAAGGACAGTCTATAAATGTACACTGTGACGGTGGCTCCATACAGATAAGAACACGGCAGATGGGTTCTCTATTTTCAGATCACATTTGTTTTTAGAGAATTTCCTCTACCCTTATTCGGAGGTGAATCAGAATAGGAATGCCCTCACCTCGGAGGGCTCTGTTGCCCTTTTGATCAGGTAGATGTTACTACAGAGAATCTTAAGATAAGAATCTTTGTAATACTATCTATCGTCATAGCATCTGAAATAGATATTTTATTAAAGCAAAGTGGCCTTTCAAAGCCTCCCTTTCCTAATTAAAAGATACTTTCAGCTCCTTATGTGCTCTTAGCTCCTCTACTAGTAGTTTCGTATGGTCCACCCTTACTCAATTCTGAATCCTTCCCAATGTTTTCCCATGTTTCCCAAAAAGTGCTATAAATTACCCGATACAAACGATATATCCTGTGCGATTATCGATACATATCTGTATCCCAAGGGTGCGATACGTAACGCGACACTGATATGTCGAACACTGGGAAGCATGGTGTGCAAGCTGGATATAGAGAAAGCTTATGATAATGTGGAATGGGCTTTTTTAGGTTACATGCTCGGGAGGGTTGGTTGCGGGTACGAGTGGAGGGGGTGGGTCAAGGAATGTACGAGGTCTTCCAAGTTCTCGGTGTTGGTTAATGCTCTCCAAACGGTTTTCTTTCAAAGTTTGCATGGTTTAAGACAAGGAGACCCCCTATCCCTCTCCTCTTCGTGGTGGTGGCCGAGGTTTTGAGTAAAATGTTGGATCGTAGTCAACAAATCGGCGTCTTTAGTGGCTTTTCTGTCAGCAAATTAAGCCCCCCGGTATCACATCTCCAATTTGCCGACAACACGCTATTGTCTTGCATGGTGAAGAATTTGAGAACAGTTATCTTGTGTTTTGAAGCTGTTTAAGGGCTGAAAGTTAATGCCACTAAAAGTGTTATGTTAGAAGTTCAGGTGCCTAAGGAGGAGCTCGCAATGCTTGCCTTGGTTTTTGGCTGCAAGGCAGGTGACTTCCATCCACGTATCTTGGATTGCCTCTTTGTGTTGGCAAACTGACTAAGCACTTATGGGATGTGGTAGTTGAGAGGGTGGAAAGAATGCTTGCTAGGTGGAAGAGTAGGTACCTATCTTTGGGGGGTTGTATTACTCTGATCAAAGCATCTTTGTCTAATCTCCCCGTGTATTTCGTGTCCCTATTTTAGTGCCCATAGTCAGTTTTGGACAAAATTGACAGGCTAAGGAGAGACTTTGTGGTAAGGGGCGAAGGAAAAAAGGAAGTTCCATTTGCTTAAGTGGGACGAAGTTTGCAAGACCTATGAGTGAGGGTGGGCATTAAAAATCTGGGAGCAATGAATAGGGGAAGTGGATGTAGAGGTTTACGACAGAGGAAGATGCATTGGGGAAGTGGATGTGGCGGTTTGAGACGAAGGAAGATGCATTCTGGAAGGATATTATTGTTAGTAAATATGGGTGCAACGAAGGTGGTTGGTTCACGAAAGATTCTTCTTTGTATAGGGCTTCTTCAATTTAGAAAGGGATTGTTTTGGTTAAACCAAGTCTTGTTAAAGGGCTGCAGTTCATGCTTGGGGATGGAGAAAGCATCTTCTTTTGGAAAGACATTTGGATTGGGGAGGAACCTTGGCACTCGCGTTTCTCGAGGAGTGTCAGCTTATCTATGAACCGTAATGTGCTTTTGGGGCATTGCTACTCAAGAAACGGTGCAAACGTCATGTGGGGCCCTCCTTGTTGCTTTTACATGTATGATGAAGAGGTGGCAGAGTTGGCTTCTTTGTTGAATCATATCAAAGTTTGCCACCCATCCATTGGTGAAAAGCATATGATGTGTTGGCACATGGACAAATCTGGGTATTTCTAGTCCGGTCCTTTTACAAGATGCCTCACTCTTAAGGTAGCAGTGGGTCTATCTACTAATGACTCTAATGCTACCAAATTTATTTGGTCCTACAATGCCCCTTTGAAAGTTGCAGCGTTTGTTAGGTTGGTTGGTCGGGATAGATTCTTGACCGTGGATAACCTCCAGAGCAGGGAATGGTTCTTCCAAGAGTTCTTTTCTTGCACTGTCCAATGGCTACCTTCTTGTGGAATAGCATCCTATCCACTTTCCAGATCAGTTGGGCTTGCCCAAGCTCTATTGACTTATTCTTTTTTCATGGCACGGGGTGGATCTCAAAAAGGGGTCAAAAGAAATTTGGCGTCTTTGCCTCTTGGTAGGGTTTTGGGTAATTTGGAAAGAAAGGAGTGGGAGATTGTAACGACTCGGAAAATTTCGTGCAATGGCCCGAGTATCACCTCAGGCAGAAATCACTTAGGATCAAATCCTTTAGAAATTAGACAAAGTTAACTAAGTGCTAAACTAGATTAGCCATGAAATCCGCTTGAATCACTTTAAATACGATCTACAAGACCCAAAACTTGTAGAATCATTAACGCTAAGTTACCCTAAAATCTAGGATCAAACTCATTACCCGACTGCTCTGGAGAGCACATTGAATCTCTGTATCAGATTTGGACCGCACATCGAAAGTCCGAATGATACGAGGTTATAGAATTAGGACCGCCTTGCTGGGCTTGATAACCATCTCGGAAATCAAATCCAGATAGTGTCCCACGGCTATTCGCTTAAGCCCGGAGCGAGGAGTGTGAGAAAACCTGGTTTTCTTTGGAAATTAAATTAAATTTAAGTAATCTGAGACTTGATGTTTGCAGGCCAAGTACAAGCAATCAGACCGTCGGAATCTGACCCAAATACACCCTCGGATCATGAAATATTTCATACACATGTCCATGTACTTGTAACCCTGATCGAGTTTTTGTGACTGTTGAACTGAAACTGGTCCGCCACGTGTGATCTGGGAACCCGACTGGAATGAAAACTTAACTTGACCTAGATCCATAGTCCGTGAGCTTAAGTGCGACCTTTGGCTCAAGGGGGGACTCCAGAAGTACTCCGTTGAGACGGAACAGACCCGCTTTGGACATAACCTAAGTATACCTTGACCCTGAGTCTATTCTGGAGAGTTTTAGGCCTATATAAGGACCTTAAACCCTCACTCTCTCATCCCATACGAATTTGAGAAAACCTAGGAGAGAGAAGAGAGAAAAGAGAGAGGAGTGAGAGAAGTGGGAGAATCTTCCTGCTATTCTACCCTGGTGCTATACGTGCTTAAACATCACGATCTAATCACTTTTCCGGTGATTCCGACTTCATTTCTAGGTAAGAAAACCCTAACCCTAACCCGTTTTAGGGTTTCTATTGGTACAAGTACCGAAGTAGCTAACTTACCTTGTGTTATAGGTCGTCGTATCGACGTTGACGAAGGCATAGAGTTTCTGTTAAGTTCGTTACGTTTCTACGGCGTAAGGTGCGGACTTTAGACGTATAGGTTATGGTTTTTAACGCTTTCAATGTCAGATAATGATAGATTCATGATCTGGGTGTAATTATACATGCACAAACCGATGTTCGTTTTACTTTTCGGTTGCGTATACAAATTATGATGTATTGTGTATTCTGTATAATTGTAGAAAATACCGTATACGTACAAATTTTGAAAGTATGTTAGCCATGATTAATCACTGTATGAACATGCTATATATATGTATAATACTTACTCGGCGAAAGGATTCGCCTTAATACATGTTTTTGCTAGTATACGCTATATATGTTAAAAGAGTGTATTCTAAGTGTTTGTGAAAATGTTTGTAAGAGTAAGTACTTAGATGATTGTGCTTTAGGTATGTGTTGAGATAGGATTCTCAACTAACGTAGAGATGTATATGATTTCCTCCATGTTGGTTGTTTAATTTAACCACTTATAAAATATATGTGTTTGTATTTCCTGTTTATGTTGTGTTTTATGACATGTTTTATGACATGCTTGTTAACATGCTTAAATTACTTTGTTTATTCTGTTTTACTCTACATGCTTCTAGTTAAGGATTGATTGTGATTGGGGCTATGATTATAGTCCAGACAATCGGTAACAGACTTGAGTTCGTGGTTGAGATTCATTCGCCACGTAGGACGTGTTTGACGAACCCGAGTCGTACTTCGGTTGGCGACAGTGGTTAGGCCATGCGAAGTGTTTATGCACTTCATGTCGTTCAGCTGGTTGTGCGCTCGTGCTAGTCGAGCTCGTCACGTAACCCGATCTGTCTAATGTATGTTCACCATGTTTGGACGCTACTGCTTGAACCTAAGGTACCAAACTTACCAGTGTAATCCCGTTAACCTTGGTACCTCGATCCGCTAAGACTCGTGAGCCGGGCATAGTGGTATGGGACACTGTGGTCGAGCCGTCGGCCTACGCTGGGGCCACGAGCCTCCCCGTAGTGACCAGTGAGCAACCCAGACTCGTGAGCCGAATACGGTAGTATGGGACACTGTATTCGAGCTGTCGGCCTACACTGATTGGTGACGAGCCCTTTGTAGTGACCTCGAGCATACTCTGACGCTGCGGAGAGGCGACGAGCCTTCCCGTAGTAAACAGAGTATAAACTAGGCCTGTATTGATAAGGTGATGGGGGAGCGGTGCAACGAGTGCGTGTAACAGCCCTGACAGCCCTTTACAGCGACCTAGAACCGTATCATCGTATGAGATTATCTAGGACTGACGACCCTAGAATGGATCATTGCTTGGGAATGATATAAGGAAGGTACCTTAGTTTCCTAATACTGCTGTATGAAGAGGACTAATAATAACTCGGTAATCACGCTCATACCATAGCACTGCATGTGCTTGGAAGATGTGGAGCACTGAGGGATGAACGCATGCTGCGGACATAAGATGGTGTCGCATGAGGGAGCATTGGCGAGGGCATCCATCATGACTGCATTCATACTTGCATTAATAAGAGTATTTAGGAGTGTTTGATTGTACTGCTTTATCCTTACTGCTTGACTGGATTGATAACATGTTAACCTATGCTTTATTGTTCCACTGAGTTAGCTACTCACTCCCACGTTACGGGACGGTGTTCTGGACACCCACCAGACTCTGTCTTAGATGCATGTATTGACGAGATACAGGAGGCTGAGCCTGATTACTATGACGATCAGGATAAGTTCTCCTACATGCAATTCTCTGGAGGCTACGCTTAGGCCATTCAGATGAAAGGGCTACAGGGTGTATCATTATAGTTGTACCATTTTTGACATTTTGATTTTTGAAACAAATATATGTATATGGTGACTCAGTAAGGTGTTCATACTCTGGAGACCGATTGTGACATTTCTGGCTTTGTATACATCTTTCAGTCTTCCGCTTGTGTTTTATAACTTGACTTGGAGTATGAATTACTGTTTTGGTATCATCCCACTCATGATTATTGCACTAACACAGACAACATTAAATCATAAGCATTTATGTTGCATAAGTGATGTTTTGGAACTCGGGTGTTGAGTTGCTACTCGACCCCCGATTTTCAGGGCGTTACAGAGATGCTTTCAGAATTTGAGCCACTCTCTTGGGTGGGTTGTCTTAAAAGCAAGGGGCCTAGTTATTGACATGATTATTCTTTCTCATGTAATTAGTCTGGGTGGTTGCTTGCCCTTCCTTTGTATAGCTCCTTCGCCTTTTTGGCACTTGTTTATAAATTTTTTGTTATCTTTCAAAAAAAAAAAAAAAAGTTGAAGAAATTGGGTTTCACCCCATAGGTTTCAGCCAGAAGTTAAGTAATTCTGATGTCATTTAATTTGTTGGTTAATTACTAAGAAGTACAACAAGAAGAAAAACCATGAAGATAGTAAATAGGGACGTAAGGGGATAAAAAACTAAAATAATAAATGAAGATCATATTTTGGAACCTAAAGGGAATGGCTCAACGGACAGAGATCTTACAAGAAATTGTGAAGGAAAAGGAACCATGTATTGATGCTGCAGGAAACAAAGATGGTAAGGTGGATGACGATACAATTAGGATATTTTGGGGAGAAAAAAATCTCTACCAGCTAGAGGAGCATCTAGGGATATTTTGATAATTTCGAGCAGTGAGGTTGCAAGAGCTTCATTTCAAGTAAGAGCTGATGTGAGTAAGCTTGGGGAATGTTGAATGTCAATAATGTCTTGTTTTGTAGAATGATTTCAACTGGATTTCGACATTTATACATGGACCAACTTAGAGAGAAGGCTATTCATTGGGTGAGGGGGGGGGGGGGGGGGGGGATCCATTTGGGTGGACAGCATTAGAAACAGTTGGAATCTTCCGTGGTGTTTGCGAGGAGACTACGACCAAATTTTCACATGAAAAATTAGGACAAGTGCACATCAATTCCATCATGACATTGTTCTGTGAGCTTATGAACTATCAAGGTCATCTGATTCAACAGCAAACTAATACCAAATTAATAGTTAACAATCTCAAATGCTTACAAAATCCAAACAACTGAAAAGGATTTCACCAAATGATTTAGAATTCCAAATATATGAGGGGAATGGTCTAATTTTTTCCAAACTGCACAGATCACAAATGATTTTTGAATTGGAGACGCACTGCTAGATACTTGCCTGAGTTCGTAGGATACGCTTGTCCACTTCAATTTGTTTCTCACCCATCCCCTTGACCCTCCCTCCTGCCTGACGCTCAAGGTGAGTCCACATTTTTGTCAGTCGTGGTAGCTGGTACTCCATCTGTGCCAATGCAACCTACAAGACAATACTCTTTTCATATTAATTGAGTGAACAAAAACACTAAATGCCTCTAATCTCAACATGATCAACATGCCATATCTACATTGCCTGCAACACTTTGCTTCATGTCTTGTAAGAAACTCAAAATCCAAAATAAAATAAAAATTCAGGGACTCAAGATAGTATTGAGTAATATGATGTGGTCTGGTACAACAAGTCTATTGAAAACCTTTGATCATTTCCATCTGCCAACACCATTTTAAAAAAATAATTTGCATTGGCTGAGAGAGAAACAAAGAAGCCTGACAATGAGAAATTAAAACAATGTGCCACATAAATAATTTTAACATGACAAGTTTCAAAAATACACATGCTTACATTTATATCACATGTTGGTCGAGCAGTGAGGGTGGATGATATTGCAATTGTCATGTAGCTACAGTACAATAATGTCAAAATAGACTATGAAAACGATGCCGATGTTGGTAAACCAAACCAGGATCTGCAATCCAACCACAATAGGCAAGGGGAGGACTATGTCATGCTCACATCCAGTGGCAGAGATGGTAACTGAAATTTGTTGAAAGCCAACAAAAGAGAAACCAACAAAGGAAACAAAAACAGAGCAGATGGAGAGAAATCATCCAACAATAACCGCAATCCCCAAGAACCTTCAAAAGTCCGTGAAGGCATACGAAAAAGCAGAAGAAGAAGAAGAAGAAGAAGAAGAAGAAGAAGATTTACAAGACTGCTCAATTGACCATCCATCTTTTTGCTTTCAAGAACACCTCAACAGAGGAAGTATCCCGAAAGGTAATTGTTTCATTCATGCCAGATCGTCAAAGAGAGCCCCCACAGTAACTTCAATTCATCTTTTGAACATTTACATCACTCGTGCCAAACCTGGAAATAATAATAAAAAACTCAATTGACCTAGGAATAACCCACTCTATCCCAAAGAGAGAGCCAAAAACTACCACCAAACTGAGCTAAAAAACTGCAGCGCATAAACCAATGATTCACTGGATCCATGTCCCTCGTGCACTTAATACATTTTCCTTTTAATTAACATCATATACTTCTATAAAAATAAATAAATAAATAAAAATTCTACGACCATGACCCTTCTCTAAATCACGGTGGAAACATCTAGAAACCTACAACATGTTGAGTGTCCCTCATGCACATAATAGACACATTAGGAATGATCATTTATCTGTTCCTTAAATGATCATTTCCTTTTTCCTTTTAATTAACATAAGATACTTCTATAAAAAATAAATAAATAAAAATTCTACAACCATGACCCTTCTCTAAATCTTGGCGGAAACATCTAGAAACCTACAACGTGGTGAGTTTAGTCTTTCATGCTCAACCGAAGTGCATTGAAAATTATTACCATGTTATTTGAAAGAAAGTCGAAATGGTGAGATACTCATCTTTCATGTTTTATCCCAGCTACAAATTGCAAATGTTTTATCATAGAGCTAACTAAAGAATGACTACAGTGGTTTCAAAGCAAGAGAGACATTTTAGGTTTCCCCAAGGAGCTTGCATTGTACTTCGTTTCACTTCTGTAACCTTGTCTGTAGTATTGTTCCATCACTTCTTCTTCTTCTTTTGTGTGTGTGTGTGTGTGTGTGTGCATCTCCAAACCTTACCAATAATGTTGTTGAACTTCTACTCTAGTAAAATCTGCAACAAGGAAATATGAAAAAGAGGCAATGACCAAACAAATCTATGAAAAGGACAGTAACAAGAAATGTATCATTTTTGTATTGCACTCTGAAAGAAACTGAAATTTGCAAATGCAAAATAAAAAACTTAGCTGAATTAGTCCTCTAACATACCTCAAAGGCACCAAAAGCTACATCTTTAACTCATCAGATTCTGCTAGTCTAAGAAACACATTCCTTAATATGTACAAGAAAAGCTATGTATACCAAATCCTTCCATTTTTCGTTTATCGTAACCCTAAGCTGACCACCTAAGAAGTAAAAATATGGTATTTAGTATGAAATATTTAACGAGATATACTTGCCTGTAAAGCCGCTTCATGTGTTGCAGCTCGTTGGTTAAAGATATCTAGAATGAGGGCCGTGCGATCACAAACACGAACATCCCCACCAAAAGCCTTTTCCAAGTTACGCAATTGCCTGCAAATAATTTTTTTTTTAATAAGATCAAAACAAAACAAGAAATTGACACATCTAAACATTCAACTACATGCAAGGTTTTAAATAATGGTATCGGTCTGTATATCGGTCGGGCCCAAAACCGATATGATACAGATCATATCAGACCATAATTAGGTGCCTGTCGGATGATAGGGCCCATGATGCAGGACATGAAAATTAAATATGATATGCAAGATCTCAGGCTTTAGATTATACTAATTCAGAAACAATCACATAAAATTCCACATCCCACACAAAAGTTCAAACATTCAAGCAAGGGGAATCTGTGCGGGTCCAGGCCTACACAGGCTAGGGCTGGATCAGTAAAATTATGGACCAAACGATACTCAAAAGGAAGTAAAAATCATCCACACATGCACAACAATCAGTCCCAAATCTAAGGGATTCGCCAATTCCACTTCAGAGAACCCTAAGGTAAGAAAATGGGCAAATAAATTGAAAGTAATGCAATCTAGGGTTAGGGTTAGGGAGAATAGGTATGAGAGGAGTAAAATAGGCGGAAAGCTGAACCTGGAGATAGTCCCCGCACGCGGACAGCGGGCCAGCCCTGTCGCACGTGCATAGGGGTCTGGCCGCATTGGCGAGGGGGCGCCGAACGCAGAAAGCGCCTCCTTGGCTTCGGCCAGGGGAAGGCTTCAAAACTCCCAAATTTCATGTCGATCGGATGCGCGGTCTGTGCGTGGTGCTCCGCCGAAGTTTTAGCCCTCTTGCAGAGCCAGAATCTGGAATTCTGCTGTAAAGAGGAAAACTATTGCAATAAAGGACAAATTTGAAGCGCGGATGGTGGTAGGATATGAGAAATAGAGATGGTAGAAGATGGGGGCGAATTGGGATCGATGTGGCTTCGCACCATGGTAATTAGCCTTTCAATGGAGGGAGGGCTTCGCATCCAATTGGATTTCCACGACTCGAGAACTTAGAGGAGTAGAAAAACGCAGAATTTTTATTAAGCTTCAATGAGAAAAAAAAAACCTACAAGGGATCCTATTTATAGAAAAACCTTATACCCCAAAACTCGCGCCATGTGCGCAACCTATTACTTGGCGATGAAGTAAACAAAAACAAAAACTAATCAAAGAAATCTAAACCGTCCATGATACTCTAAATAACATTAATAAGCAAAACCTAAAATATGAGATTAATCAGACTAGTGGGTCACGATCATGAGATCCCATGATGGGCTTTACTTGACTATCGGGCCCACTCCAACGAACCAAAACTTCGTCTTCTAGCTAGGAAGCCCTCCCTGGACGTCGTCATCAATCCAGATCGACGATGGGGCACTCCTCCTTGCATACGTGCGTAGGGGGGGTGGCGTGCGTGTGCGCGTGATGTCCTCATCAACTCTCTCCGGCTGCGAATATTTCGCCACTGGCGAAACAAAACTCATGAACTGCTCCAAGATGTCAGGATTAAGTATCTAAAGCTCCTCCTCAGTGAGCCACGTGTTGTCTGAAGCTGGGCGTGACTTACATTTAACCAGGTACTTCTGAAACCCGCCGTCCGACGTTGAAACTATTTGATGGCCCAAAATATCATCCATTTCCTCTCTGGGTGTGTGAAGGTTAGTTATGGGAGGTAGAGGCTGTGAAGAAAAGTCGGGAAGAAGCCATGTATCAAGGGACAGATCTGGAGAATTAAGATGGGTGGGCGAAGGGCCGGACAAAGTATCAGGGGTCCCCTGAAAAACAACTAGATCCTCCACATTGAATGTAGAACTAATTCTCATTGAAAGTGGAAGATCTACAACATATGCATTGAGACCATTTTGTTTTATAATTTTGAAGGGTCCAGCGCTACGCGCGTGTAATTTACGAACGGCCCCCTGAGGATATCGCTTGGGCCTAATCCGAACCATCACAAAGTCCCCTACATTGAATTCCTTGAAACGTTTATGTTGATCTACAGAAAATTTGTAATGTTCATTACCAGTAGTGATCGTTCACCTGATTTCTTGATGCAATGAATGGATGTAATGCGCAAAAGACTCTGCAGACTCTGATGGCCTATGGGACTGACATAGGGACAAGATCAACAGGCTTCCTAGGCTTGTAACCAGTAACGACTTCAAAAGGACTTAAACCTGCGGACCTATTGACAGAACTATTGAATGCAAACTCGACTATGGGTAGTACGGTGTCCCATGTCCTGGTATGCTCTCCCATTAAACATCTGAGCAAACTCTCTAGGCTCCTATTAACCACCTCAGTCTGACCATCGGTCTGAGGGTGGTAGGCAGAAGAAAATTGGAGCCTAGTATTCATCATGTGCCATAGTGTCTTCCAAAAGTAACTCATGAATCGCACGTCACGGTTAGACACTATGGTTTTTGGTAACACATGCAGTTTAACGACCTCACTAAAGAACAACTAGGCAACTTGAGATGCATCGGAGGTCTTAGAACAAGGAATGAAGTGGGCCATTTTAGAAAAATGGTCCACGACAACAAGTATGGAATCGTGTTTCCGAATAGTCTTGGGAAGACCAAGCATGAAGTCCATACTAATGTCTTGCCAAGGGATGAATGGGACTGGCAAAGGTGTGTATAATCCTATATTTTGTTTCTTTTGCTTTGTCAGTTGACAAGTACGACATTGCTCTATAATTTTGGTCATGTCTCACTTGAGGCTTGGCCAATGAAACCTATCCTCCACTAGGGCAATGGTTTTGTCTCGACCGAAACGACCCGCGACCCCTCCTGAATATAACTCCCAGACAAGAAAATCGCAGAGGGAGGGGGTCACTCCTAAACAAATATCCGTTTAAAATCAAATACTCACTGCTAGCTCATGACGGACTCTCTAACAACAACGCGTACACAACTCTAAAATCTGGACACTCAGAATAATCTTCTTTAATGCGCTCGAGGCCCGTAACTTCGACGCTCATGGAGTTAAGTAATCAACTCGACGACTCAACGCATCAGCAGGCTTATTCTCTACATCGGCCTTATGCTTAAGCACAAAAGTGTACTCTTAAATGAATTAAACCCACTTGGCATGCCTAGGGTTTAATTTCTTCTGAGAGTTCAGGTATCTCAAGGCCTCATGACACGAGAATAACACGAATTCTTGCGGCAATAGGTAATGACGCCAATGGCACAGTGATTGCACTGCCGCATAGAATTCCTTGTCATAGGTGGAATATCTTTGTTTCGCCTCATTCTTCTCACTAAAAAAGGCGACAGGGTGCCCTTCTTGACTAAGTATTCCTCCTATGCCGACTCCTGACGCGTCACATGCGACTTCAAAAGCTTTTGAAAAATCTGGAAGTCGCGTGACTGGAGCTTCGGTCATCTTGACTTTTATCTCTTTGAAAGCCTTCGAGGATGCCTTTGTCCATTGAAACTCTCCCTTTTTTATGCAATCCGTGATGGGTGCTATAATGAACTGCCTATGGAAGGTGGCTAAGCCGTGAAAGCTGCACACCTCATGAATATTGCGGGGTTCAGGCCAATTGATGATGACCTTGACTTTCTCAGGATCCGCCGATACGCCCTCAGCTGACACAATAAAACCTAAGAAGATCACACTACTAGACAAAAACACACACTTCTTTAGGTTGGCGTACAACTTCACGGCCCTAAGGATCTCACAAACCTGCCTCAAGTGGTTAAGGTGTTGCTCATTGGTCATGCTATAAATCAAGATATCATCAAAGTATACGACCAGGAACTTCCCCATGAAGGGCCTCAACACTTGGGTCATCACACGCATGAAAGTGCTTGGGGCGTTAGTTAACCCAAAAGGCATAACTAGCTACTCGTATAGCCCATCCTTTGTCTTGAAGGCCGTCTTCCACTCATCACCAGGGCGTACACGGATTTAGTGATAACCACTTTTGAGGTCAATTTTTGAAAATATAGTAGCATTGGACATCATATCCAACATGTTATCAAGACACGGTATGGAAAATCGATACTTGACCGTGATTTTGTTGATGGCCCTTCTATCAACACACATCCTCCATGTGTCATCCTTCTTAGGTGTAAGAAGGGCGGGCACGGCATACGGGCTCATGCTCTCTCGAATGAAACCCTTCTCTAGGAGCTCATCAATCTGTCTCTTCAACTCAATGTGCTCCTTTGGGTTCATTCTGTAATGCAGGAGGTTTGGTAGAGTCACCCTAAGGATTAAATCAATGGCATGTTGTATATCCCTCATAGGGGGAAGCTCATTCGGTAGATCATCAAGAAAGATATCACGAAATTCATGCACTACTTGAATGGCCTCGGTGGGTAACTCTACACTAGCCTCTGGTACACTCTCCCTATCCACAAGGGCGTATACCATCAAGTCCGCCTCCGTTTCTCACTCAAAGTCTTTGGCATTCAGAATATGGAGAGGTTTGGACTTGGACTGACTCCTTCAATTCTTTTGAGCTGTTCACACCACTTTGTGTGGTGTATTCCTTTTCAGTAGTGTTCTTGGGTGGCAGTGGATTTAGCTTGACTTTCTTGCCCTCAAACCAGAATGTACACACATTTGAACGACCAAATATAGTAACATCACTGCCATAGAGCCATGGTTTACCCAAAATGATATGTCCAACATCCATGGGAACAACATCACACTAAAGTGTGTCTTTATATGACCCAAACTGGATCGGAACAAGACAACGGTGCGAGACCGGAATGGAAGTTTCATCAACCCAAGAGACTATAGGGTTGAGGATGAGCTTCCATCTTTAAGCCCAAACGTCTCACAGTGCTAGTCGATGCCACATTGGCACAACTACCACTATCCACGATCATCTTATAGCTCTTTTCTCTACACTTTGCGTAAGTATAGAAGATCGTGTTATGACGCCAATCGTCAGTATTCTTGGCTTGAGCAAAAGCGCAACGCACAACTGCGAGGGTCGCAGACTCTTGCGCCCCTCTTCATCATCACTAGGGGTTTCTACTGGCTCATATTCTTCCTCCTCACCATCACTCTCTGGGGGCACTACTTCTACTTGCCCATCAATAAGGAATAGTTTGGTGCCCTCTCTCGTGCCGCACTGGTGGGCAAAGTGACCAAACCCCTGACACCTAAAACACCTAGTTGCTCCACTTCCACGTGAGCTAGACCCGACAATTTCTTTACCCTTATCATCCTTAAGCCTGGGTTGAAAACTGTTGGAAGGTTTGTTCTGGTACCCAGTGTTAGGTTTAGCCCCAGAGGGGTTGGCCTAGCACTAGAATCGCGAAAATCAAATCGCCTTCCTACAGATGCCTTGAGGTATTGCTCGACGTCTAACACTACTTGATACAACTGCTCAATAATGTCTGTCTTTGGCGAGCAATTTTCTCCTAATGTCAGGACAGAGGCCCGTTTTAAAACGAGCAAGGGTGAGTACGGGGTCCTCATCAACCTCGCAGTGAGTCAAGTACTCTTCGAACTTCTCAATGTAGTTAGCAACACTCATGGAACCCTGTCGAAGAGACTGCCACTCCTCAAACAACCGCAAGTGATAAGAGAAAGGGAGGTACTTCTCTTTAAGTATTTCTTTCATATCTCTCCAATGGTTGGGAGTTCCCTCGCTCTTTCTTTCTTTTGCTCTAGCGTCGCCCAAAACCTCTTTGCTTGGCCCACAAGCTTCATCTTGGCGAACTGGACTCATCGAGCATCCAACATGTCATACCACTCAAAATAATGGTCCATATCCGCCAACCAATCTAAAAAGGCTTTAGGGTCCAAGTGACCATCAAACGTACGGGCATCTACTCTAACTCCCTTGAGGAGTTGCCCGTCTCGGTCATATTGGTCATGATGTCCCTCGCAGGGTGGGTGCATAGGTGCGCCCCCATGACCAACTCCTTGGCCCCCACCATTCCTTGGTCTAACCTCCTAACCACCTGTATGAGATTGGACATCTTCCCCAATGGTGGGGTTTGCCCCGAGGGAGGCCTCTAGTTGGGTAACGCGATCATTAAATTGGTCAAGGCATTGATCTATGCGTTGTTCCAAGCGCTTACTCAAAGAATCAACCTGCTGGGTTAACTTGTTCACTGATTCTTGTAGTTGTTCCATGTTTAGTGTAGGGTGCAAACCAAAACCACGACCCATACGTGTGGGCATACAACTGCTAACTCCACCTAAGAACTTTCTACTACGACTATATGCAACTAAATGGGACTAAATGATCCTATGAGACTCTATATGAGGGAAACTACATGGTGCTACTAAAATCCAGCAATATAGTTGTCAAAATAAGGGAATAACGGAAAGTTACAGCAATGTGAATTGCTAGCTTCCTGATAACAGAAATTTCAGCAACTAATATCAATAACTACGGACTTCTAAACAGCTATATATGATGAAACTGGATGCATAATGGACTTAAACAAACTACCCTAAACATGTAATGCATTCCCCTATAAGAACCCTAGGCTTTGATACCAAATTTGATGCAGGACATGAAAATTACATATGACATGCAAGATCTTAGGCTTTAGATTATACTAATTCATAAACAATCACATAAAATTCCACATCCCACACAAAAGTTCAAACATTCAAGCAAGGGGAATCTGTGCGGGTCCAGGCCTACACAGGCTAGGGCTAGATCAGTAAAATTATGGACCAAACGATACTCAAAGGGAAGTAAAAATTATCCACACATGCACAACAATCAGTCCCTAATCCAAAGGATTCACCAATTCCACTTCAGAGAACCCTAGGGTAAGAAAAGAGGCAAATAAATTGAAAGTAATGCAATCTAGGGTTAGGGTTAGGATGAATAGGTATGAGAGGAGTAAAATAGGCAGAAAGCTGAACCTGGAGATAGTCCCCGCACGCGGACAGCGGGCCAGGCTTGTCGCATGTGCGAGGGGGTGCCAAACGCGGAAAGCGCCTCCTTGGCTCTGGTCGGCCAGGGGAGGGCTTTAAAACCCCTAAGTTTCGTGTCGATCGGATGCGCGATTTGTGGGTGGTGCTCCGCCGAAGTTTCAGCCCTCCTGCAGGGCCAGAATTTGGAATTCTGCTGTAAAGAGGAAAACTGTTGCAATAAAGGACAAATTTGAAGGGCGGATGGTGGTAGGAGATGAGAAATAAAGATGGTAGAGGATGGGGGCGAACGGGATCAATGTGGCTTCGCACCACGGTAGTTAGCCCTTCGATAAAGGGAGGGCTTCGCACCCAACTGGATTTCCACAACTCGAGAACTCAGAGTAGAAAAACGCATAATTTTTATTAAGCTTCAATGAGAAAAAAAAAAAAACTATAAGGGATGCCTATTTATATGAAAACCTTATACCCCAAAACTCGCGCCATGTACGCAACCTTTTACTTGGCAATGAAGTAAACTAAAATAAAAACTAATCAAAGAAATCTAAACCGTCCATGATACTCTAAATAACATTAATAAACAAAACCTAAAATATGATATTAATCAGACTAGTGGGCCACGATCATGAGATCCCATGATGGGCTTTACTTGACTATCGGGCCCACTCCAACGAACCAAAACTCTGTCTTCTAGCTAGGAGGCCCTCCTTGGACGTCGTCATCAATCCAGATCGACGGTGGGGCCCTCCTTGCATACGTGCGTAGGGGGGCGGCGTGCATGTGCGTGTGCGCGTGATGTCCCCATCAGCCCATATCGGCTCTTTGTCCAAAACATGAAAAATTATCAAGAAAATGGGGAAAATGTAAAACAGTGGAATCTATCTTCTTCTTTTTTAATGTTTTCAATGTATTTAGTAGCATATTAGGCCATTCTTTGCTAAAAATATTCTCTATTAGCTTGACCTGCTGAAAATCAACCAAATGGGCCATAGTCATACACAAATCATGCATGGTTCCATAAATTAGGGCCACCCATTATATCAAAATGCAACAAGCAAAGATGAAAAAATAAAATAGTTTTCCCCTTCTAATTTTTCCAAAAGTGGTTCATTCCACTTTAATTCATCAAATATCACTCAAACCTTGTTTTTTTTATCACAGTGTTCTCCTAAGTCCAAAATGACTAGGTGACCGAAAAAGCGGTAATGGTGCAAAACAAATAACAAATTCGTGGGAAAAGTAGGTACAAATAAAACTAATAATAAGTACAAAATCAGATACGGATGGATCCTTGCCCTAATACCAATGATAAGGATCCATATGCAAATCCAATATGACCTAGTTTAGATGAAGAAAGTAAAGAAAAGCTGGAAGAATCAAAGAAAAGCTGGAAGAATCATGGATCATATGATTTGTGGCACCAGCAACTATAACCCAGGAGCTAGAGGAACAAGAAGATGCAAGAAAGTCAGTTAGATGTACTTGTCTTATTCATAGAAAATTTTACTACCATTGCATCACTGGAACTTTGGGAATTGAAACTAGACATCGAAATAGCCAAAGGGTGACCAATCCACCCACTTACAAATGGAATTAACCAGACCCACTCTATGAAGGTGGTTAGTGAATACCACTTGCTCAATGTTCTCAGACGATCGAAGAGAGAGACCCATACTGATAAGTGGTTAAGGAGATGAAGGAGGATAAGGAGGATAACCCCTGGACCCAAGTTACAAAAATGCTCGAACTAGACTTCTAGATCTACTGGAGAATAACCTAGTCGAATGGTGACAACCAGACTCCATTGAAAGGAATTCTAGGCCTTGGAAAGGATCCCCGATGAGACAGAAACTACAGAGTGACCACCCACGGGCCTAGAGACCAAAATTAAAGGACTAGACTAGGAAGGAGGGGGACGACTTGATAGACTAACTGAACCCTAGCAGGAGGAGTCGAAGACTAGACTCCCAACAAAGCTTCTTTAAAGGAACCAAATGTCCCTCTCTAGTGCTCACCACCTTCGGGCACCGAGGCCAGAGTCTAACGAGGTGGTGCTTGCAATGAATGGCCCTTAGCAGGACGAGGACTCTCCGTTGCGCGCAACTCCTAATTTACCTCTTGCGGGCCGAACTGAGTTATTTGAACCCTCAGCTCCTTACCATTAAATCATGACCGTTGAGACCCTTAAGGGCATCTTGAAGATTTTGTTCCTCCATACTAATGAAAGTGAAACCCCTAATGGATGTCGATCCTCTAACTCTTAGGATAACAACCTCCATGACCCTCCCGAACTTGCAGAAGACATGAGAGAAGTTCCATCCACTCTTCTGGGAAGGGATCCACAAAAAAGAGTGGGAAACTCACTCAGAGGAGCAACACCCTTCTTCCCTAGCTTTGGTTTTACCCTTCTCCTACCCTTCCTAGTCAGGATCCAGACCTTTGCATCCTCATCTCTGTCGTGGTTTACAATTACACCCGCATCGGAAGCTGTTAAAACCTTTCGACGTTCTCCTAATATCCCGAGAATCAAACTGCCTCTAACCTCTTGTCGAGGTGTTCCTTGAAAGCTGGACGGATCAAGCCAAACACTACAAATCTTCCACGTCGCCTCTTCGAGAAGGAGTGACCCGGTCCACGGGGGATGCCCTTTGACATCCTTGTTAGCTCTCTCATGCCTTGAAGTTCACACCAACCTCGAGCACTATCAATGCAGCGACATTTTCACACCGGGCTTGAGTGGGGTGGCCTATAGGATGTATGGGCACACTCGGGGTGAGCGGCCCGTATGAGGCGAGTGGCTCGTGTGAAGTGGGGTCACGAGGGGGATTCGTCCGAGGTCATTACCCATGCGATGTGGGGCCTGGGCTATGAGATAAAGGGATTGATTCATCATGCTCTATCTATTCAAGCTTTTAGAGCAAGTGGTTAATTGTCCTACATCAAAGTGGCATCAAAGCGAGAGATCTTGTGTTCGAGACTTCTCACTAGGGGTGATTAATATAGGGGCATTTTCACAGCAGACTCGAATGGGGTGGCTTGTGGGATGCAGGGGCACACTCGGGATGGGCGGCCCGTGTGAGGCGGTGGTTCATGTGATGCAGAACCCATGTAAGGTGGGGCCCACGAGGGGGATTCGACCGAGGTCCTAACCCATGCAATGTGGGGCCTGGGCTATGCGACAAATGGATTGATTCGCCATGCTCTATCAGTTCGAGCTTTTAGAGCAAGTGGTTGATTGTCCTACATCAACTATCCTTGAAGACACCTCCCATCTCCACCCTCGAGTGAGGATTTAGAAGAGCAATGCATCTTCAAGTGACAAGTTGCATGTCGTCTGAGAAAAGGCCAACCAAAACTACGATAACTACATTTTTCCCCTAATGCAACACCCATTCGCTCTAATAAACCACAGTTCCAACTACCTGTAGCAAAAATAAAAAATAAAAAATTGTCCACCAGTGCAACGCATGACATATGCATTCAGTTCCTGTGAAGTGCACGGTAGCGCGCATGCGGGCGCACACACATATATCATTGCTCAAGTACATAGGCATGGTTCCTGTGAGGTGCACGGGCAAGCGCGCACACACACATTCATGGGGATATCACGCGCACACGCACGCCCCCCTACGCACGTTCGCAAGGAGGGCCCCACCATCGATCTGGATCGATGACGACGTCCAGGGAGGGCCTCCTAGTTAGAGGACTATGTTTTATTTCGTTGGAGTGGACCCGATAGTCATGTGAATCCCACCATGGGTTCTCATGATCATGGTCCACTATTCTAATTAATCTAGTACTTTGGGTTTTGTTTATTATTGTTATTAGGAGTATCATGGACGGTTTAGATTGCTTTGATTAGTTGTTATTTTTTATTACTTCGTCGCCAAGTAATAAGTTGCGCACATGGCGCGAGTTTTTGGAGTATAGGGTTTTATTATAAATAGGCACCCCTTATAGTCTTTTTTATTCATTGAAAATTAATAAAATTTATGCGTTTTTCTACTCCTCTAAATTTCTGAGTTGTGGAGATTCAATTGGGTGTGAAACCCTCCCTTCCTCAAAGGGCTGACTACTGTGGTGCAAAGCCGCACCTATCCCGATTCGCCCCCACCTTCTTCCATCCATATTTCTCTTCTCCTTCAATCATCTACGCTTCAAATTCATCCTCTATTGCAGCCGTTTTTCTCTCTAAAGCAAATTTCCAAAATCTGGCCCTGCGGGATGGCTGAAACTTCGGCGGAGCACCACGCACAAACCGTGCATCGGATCGAGCTGAAATTTGGGGGTTTTGGAGTCCACCCCTAGCCGACCAGGGCCAAGCTGGCCTTTTTCTGAATAGTGGGCCCCACACACATGCAGTCAGGATCACACGCACTTGCGTCTGGGCCATTGCTGCTGTCCACACGTGCGGTACTTCTCTGGTTCATCTCTCTTCTCTCTTTCACTCCTCTTTCACCCAAAATCTCTAAACCTAACCCTAAATTATTCAAGTTCCCAATTTTATGCCCTTTCTTCAACCTTAGGGTTCCCCGAATTAAAATTTCTGAATCCCTTGGATTGGGGGAATTATTTCTGTGCATGTGTGGATGAATTTATCCTCCTTTGATTCTTGTTTGGTCTATAATTTTGATTGATCCGGCCCTAGCATATTTAGGCTTGGATTCGCATAAGATTCCCCTTGATTGAGTATTTGAACTTTCGTGTGAGATATGGAATTTTGTGTAATTGTTTCTGAACTAGTGTGATCTAAAGCCTGAAAATCTTGCACATCATACATGAATTTCATGTCCTGCATCACACTATATCATTGCTCAAGTACATAGGCATGGTTCTAGTTGAGCCTAAGTGGTAGGCTTCATGCTATAAGTGCTTATAGGTGTATAGAAGTAAATGTGCATTGATAACAAAAGCATTGCATGGGTAAACAGGGTCCAAAATCCTTACAAGAATTGCGTTTTTTTTTTTAAAAAAACAATTGAAACTAGAAAAAATGAATGAGCCAAAAGAAATAAATATAACTGCTTTGTAAAATTAAAAAATTAAAAACGAATTCAAACAAAACCTAGTTGTGAGTTAGAAAAAAGGAATGAAGAATATTGAGCAATTCTACAATGCGTATGCCACTAAAAGAATGCTGTTCTACAGTGGATTTATGGCTTCTACACAGACAAAGTTCAATTATGGTCCATGATGGTTGCAAGACCAACAAAGAATCACAATATCAAAGTTACAAAACCAGGCCAAGTGCATTCTTTGTCAAGATAGTAGATAGGCATATTACAAACTGCAGAATTTTTTTTACAATAAAAGAGAATCAGTTGAAACCTTAAACCCAAATATTCTCTTTATGGCAGCTAGTTGGGTCATGCCTCATGAATTCAGAGGAATCTCTTTCACCGATCTCATGAGGTATTGGAATTTGCTTCTTCAGAGAGCAAGCCAGTCTGAAATCCATTATTGGATGATTGGTTTCTATCTTGTATTGTTCTGCCCTTTGTTTTGGCATTTTAGTCCTGATTTCTCATCAGCTCTCAGCTGCCCCTTGTTTCCTTTTCCTCTTTATTAAGAAAAATTAAAAATGACAATAGGAAAAGGATCAGTTGCACAAATGGAGCTTGATGTACAAACAATATGCAATCACAGCAGGGGCAGTGGCTTACCCTGCTGAAAGCTCATCATCAAATATTACAGTCTCAACATCAAGGGCATGAATTGCACTCTTGATTTCTGCAACCTTGCCGGATCCTATATATGTCCTTGAGTTAGGAATAGAAAGCCTGCACCAATAGTATTAGAAACTATTAATCCAGGGACCAGGAGAGATTAGAAGAAAACATTCCATAATGTGACATGTCTTGATATTCAGAAGCTGAATGATGAAGACATCTAAAAAACTATAAATGATATTTAAAAATAAGCAAGCAAGGAAACCAGAACTAATATCCAATCCCCATAATGGACGTTCTCATACAATATATTCTTATCAAGCACCACATATCATCAGGTCTACAAATAGAAGACATACAACACAACCAAAACAGAATAAGCAAAGCGTATATCACTCGTCCAATCTCTGCCTAGATTTTACTGACTTATGTAGAAAATACATAATAGAACATGTCAACATTCTATACAGTACCCATATTGCCAATCTATTTGAAATTGAATGGATGGCAGAATAATATTTTCCATCAAAGAAAGAGGTTTAGCGACTATTGGATAAAAAGGACAGATGGACAAAAATATAATACTCGTTAGCAACTTCAAATTCCAAAACAGCAGTAGAAACACATTGGTTGTGTTGGCTGTGTGGTCATTTTAGTGCAATCTGTTATCCCCAAGCACTGGGATTTTTATTCTCAATACTGGAAATAACTAGGATTTTCTGACTCAAGATATTTAAAGGTATTTAGAGAGCACTTTGTAGGGACAAACGAGTGAAACTGACATGAAATCTTGTAAAAGGAATGCATGCTTGAAGAGGGAGCCATGAAGGAGCGACTCAATCATTGTCTGTAACCTGCCGGACAACATCAGAACTGCACAATATCTTCAGTGGGGCAGGCATAGTTCAGGATCGGCATATCACAGAAGAGAAGGTTTCTGGGGCTACCAGAGGTTCCACGTTTGTGCAGTTTCAGTTGGAGGAAGCAAATCAGGCAATCTGGATTGGGAAGAGCAAGAAGTTTGGGGCAGGGAGATAGAGGTCAAAATGGCTAGTTTCAGATCAGATCACCAAAAAGGAGAATGGAAATCAAGTCATCTGAGGGGAAATCAGAACGATGGGGCTTCAAAAGGATCCGAAGGCCACGGTCATGCTCACTGAAATGGTGCTAGAGGATAAAGGGGTCAAGCGGGCTGAGGATCCCCGTTGTCTTCAAAGAGAAGGGTAGGGAGAACAGGAGCTGGACATAAGGCTGGGGTGGAGTTTAATGTTTTAAACAAGTGGGGGTGGAACTACCATGCAGAAATGGAGATGAGGAAGAAACTTTCCTCAGGTTTGGCAGTGGAGGTGGCCTGTCCCAATGTTTCAGCTGAGTTAGTGCTTGGCTGGAGCTTAGATGGAGGCATAGTTCTCTCTTCTGTTTCATTAGGACGTTCAACACCTTCAATATGCGGATCAAGCTGTCGTCTGACAAAGAAGGTGAAAGGTTGTTGCTGAGAGGTGACATCTTCTATGATGGTCCATTCAAACAACTGTGCAGGTGGATCGATCAACTTTCATTGGAAGGGAGATTTCATTCAGCAATGTCGGTCTGCTTTCAGGTGTCAAACTGTTTATGGGCAATTTTTGAAGAGAAGTACTTGGATGTTGCATGCAGCTTCTCTGCATCTATTTCTCACTCACTGGCTCGGCCTTTGAGGAAAAAGAAGATTTTTGTAGTAAGATGGGCCCGGCCACCCCTGACTGCTGCAAGCTAAATGTGGATTGTGCATCAAAAGGGAACCCTGGTATAAGTGATGGTGGAGGAACTCTTAGGGATCACAATGGCCAGAATATTTGGCCATTCTTGGCTTACCTAGGAGTCTTGCTCGAATAATGTGGCACAGGCTTGTGCTTTTCTCCTGGGTCTTCAGTATTGCGACAATTTGGATTTCTGCCAAGTCTTTTTGGAGAGTGATTCCAAGTTTCTTGCAGATCTATGGGAAGAAGATTATGGTTCTCTTTAGGAAAAAAATGGTCGTGGTGGTCTCAGGCTTTTCTCCTGCGATCTCAAATGGGCATCCAAATTTCTCATATTTTCTGTGAAGGGAACAATGTTCCCAACTCATTGGCTAAGGTTGGTTCTTCTGCTTGTTAGGATTCTTTCTTCCACTCCATCCAGGAGGTGCCATACCAAACGAAAGTGGCTCTCTTCTCAGACTGGCTGGTAGGACCGTCAATGGGCTGGGAAAAATCAAAAGTTTGAATAGGCCCAACCCATCAGGCCTGGCCTAAACAGTTCAAAATCTGGGCCGAAGCCAACCCCAGCCCCGGCACATTGACAGCCTAATGCAGGGGCATTTCCACACTGGGCTTGAGTGGGGTAGCCTGTGGGATGCAAGGACACACTCGGGGTGGGTGGCCCGTGTGAGGCAAGTGGCTTGTGTGAGGCGGTACCCATGTGATTTCGGGCCCACGAGGGGGGTTCGACAGAGGTCCTAACCCATGCGATGTGGGGCCTGGGCTATGAGATAAAGGGATTAATTCGCCATGCTCTAACAGTTCAAGCTTTTAGAGCAAGTGGTTAATTGTCCAACATCAAATTGGTATCAGAGCGGTAGGTCTCGGGTTCGGGACTCCACAACAGAGGTGATTAATGCAGGGGCATTTTCACACCGGGCTCGAGTGGGGTAGCCTGTGGGATGTAGGGACACACTCGGGGTGGGCGGCCCGTGTGAGGTGAGTGGCTCATGAGAGGCGAGCCCCACCCGTGTGAGGCAGGTGGCTCATGTGAGGCAGTACCCATGTGATTTGGGGTCAACGAGGGGGGTTCGACCGATATCCTAACCCATGTGATGTGGGGCCTGGGCTATGAGATAAAGGGATTAATTCGCCATGATCTAACAGTTCGAGCTTCTAGAGCAAGTAGTTAATTGTCCTACATCACAACCCTACTGAATGGGCATTCCTAGTATCGGAGTCCATGTCTCTTAGCTTGTGTGGCTGTTTTCCCTTTTGGCATGGGGTAAAGCATATGTTCCCCAGTAGCGTATCTTTCTGATGAATCGGTGAGGTCTAAGCTTGCCACGGTATAGAAAGGATCGAGGAGATTGACGAGGGATCTGTAACTAAGAAGTTCAGTTTGCTAGGGTGAGAATACAGTGCTTAAGAAACATGATCTGTCCGAAAGATGGATCTCTTAGTAAAGGAAGAACTGAAGAATGGACTGGGAGGAATGAAAGGATGGAAGGGTGTTTCAGGGCATCTGGCAGCTAACACCGCTTGGGAGCAAGTGATGAGGAGGGAGATGGTGGAGCACTGAATCAGGTGGACCACAATGCATAAGGCGTGTGCACGTGAAGGGGAAAATGTCAATCACCTCAAGGGAGCGCATCCTCATGGTAGCATTGAGAACTGAGGTGTAACAGCAATGAGTAGTTTGATAATCACAGATGAAAGAGTAACAGAGAAGCGTACATTGGTTATGAAAAACCCTAGAAAGGGGGGAAATCGATGTAAGTGAGAGAACGGAGGAGACAAAAGACCTTTGTCTAGGGGCGGTTCAGCCATTGTAAGGGAAGACAACTCACCCAATGTTAACAACGAATTCACAACATAAGAAAAAAGGAGTTGGGAGCTGATAGCGAAAGTTTGGAGCAAGATGAGTTTTTTTTTTTTTTTTCAGAGAAAAGAGAGGAATCATCCATGGCATAGCCGACATCTGATCTCTCTTTTACAATCCATCACAAGTTGGGTAGTGAACTGCGATAAATACCCAAGTATCTTTGGGACCATGAAGGGCTTTGGCGTACGGTAATACCCATCAGCAATCTAGAAGACGAAAGGAACGTGCTTCATGTGAATATCCTTACTAGCTACTTTCTTCCCAAACAAAGCAATAATCAATTTTCTCATGCTTGGTGTAGGCATGGAACACAGATTAGCATAACCTACATGCCACTGATATCATCACACTACAAGTGGATGGATCTTGGAGAAATACATCGACCTTGCGCAGAAGATAGCTATCCAGATATCCTGAGAAACAGCAAATGCCATTAATTGATACTCGACTTCATCACAGGAATGCGCTATCATAAGTTGTTTATTCTAAGTCCATCATATCGAATTGAAGCCCAGATAAACCCAACATCTAGTCAATGAATGTTCAACATTGGGACAGCCAGCCCACTCCCAATCTCAGAAGGCCCGAGTGGTGATGAACTTGGTTGTAGTAGTAAGCCATTAGAGAGCATCATTAATGTATGCATAAATTGACAGATAAAATTAACTACTTGTGCAACCCTAGTTGTCTTAAGCACTATAGTCTATGGTGCACAAACTAAAACAAGAAAATGGGTTGGATAGAGGAGTCTGGCATCGAGAAGAAGCTCCAGCTGAATGTATTCAAAAGGACTTCCAATGGCATGCAAGATAACATATCAGTTTATTTAAGTAGTTCCATGGCATATTTTATCTCCAAAGAAATGACCACTTAGGAACAATGCAGCCTCAGCCTCAGCCTCAAGGAAACAATGAAAATCTCTGAAGTTCTCCATGTCAAACTATGAAGAGATGTATCGAATGAGATCTATTAGAAGAGTTGTAGATTCTGACATGAGGATTATGCATGGTAAAAGAATCAACATGGCACAAGTCACATTGAACACACATAAAAGAGTTAATTGTAGTTAAAGCTAGACTTGAACAAGGCAGGGCTAAACCGATTAAACTAAAAGCCCTAAAGAAAATATGATAGTTCATAAAATGCCCTTTTGAAGCATATCGACAAGGCCAAGAATACCATATTCAAAATCTGGAATCTGTTAAGAAAGAAACTTATTCTAGTGGAAAATGGAATATTTTGTAGAAATGCATTTTTCACGTCAAGTTAGTGACTAGACCATCCAAAGGAAAGAGCAACAAAAAAAAAAAAGCTCCACAAATTGAAGCAAGCTTGACCATTGGATAAAGATTTCATCAGAGTCAACATCAAGCTAGCAGAGAGATCAGCTGATGCCTCGATTTATCCATTCAGATGATATTTCACCTTACACGCCCAGGGACTACCAACCAATATTCATCCTGCACTGCTGCCAAATGAGAGTCCACATCACTGATAAATGAAGAGTTACAATCTCCTAGTACATGGCAGCTTTCTTTAAGTGTTTTAATAATTAGTCATCTTCTGCATTTCGGCATTTTTCTGCCAGCCATTGGTCACATGCCTTTTGTCTCCATCACAATGTTTTTTTTTTTTTCAGTAGAAGCTTACATCAATCCTAGGTCATTTGGGATTACCCATTGTGTGCGAGCATGTTGTATTATGGGAGTGTGTGAGCATGAGTGTACATGTGTAGGTGTGTGTGGCCATGTTGAGTATGTGACCAATTATTAAAACACCAAAAGAAAGCCACAAAGCGAGATCAATAGCAGGAGATGACCCCATCGTCACCCTGCCTCTCAGGAAATGCCAAAAGGCGAGTAAATCAAAGAAAAAAATGGGAAAAACTACCCCAACAAAACGTCACCAAAAGACAATAAAATCCCTATCTCTAAGCACCATGAAATCAAGATCCCATTAAAGACAAGAAACACCAAAGCCCACTCAACAGCAGGGATGCTATTGAGTAAATTAGTGAGACAAGAGAGGACACTTGGCCATCAAAATTCTAGCATTCCTCGCTCTCCAAATACTCCACAGACTAGCGAATGGGAACAGCTTCCACATAGAACTCCCACATGCAGAGAAAGGACCATCAGAGCAAGCAATGACATCAAAAACAGATCTACCAACAGGCAACAGCCCACAAACTCTAGCAACTGAAAGAAATGGTCCCAAACTGCCCGTGAGACTGGCAAGTATGGAACCGGTGAACAATTGATCCCTTGTCTTCTGCACATAGAGCACGTATTGGCAGCACCATGTTCCTCTTCTTTATATTGTCAACAACTAGGATTTTGTTTGCCGTCGTGATCCAGCATGAACAACTAAAGCCTGGGAGGGATGGGAGCTTTCCACATAGGCACATGGGTGGTGGGAAATCTTGGATATAAGAGACATAGATGAAAAGTTTCCCCCTGTCGACCACTTTCCACACTTCCAATCTTCACATGAGGAATCAACATTAGCTTCATGAAGAGAAACCATAAGGATGGAATAATCCCTCATTTCTTCTCCATCAAATCTCTTTGAATGATTGCATTTCCCAAAAGCTCATAACATTTGTCAAGGATGGCCTCTTTGATCAAAAGCTAAAGAGAATAAAGATGGGAAAGGGACTACCAACTGAGTATCCCAAGCCAAAAACATCTTTCCAAAAATGGATCATGTTTCCTCAACCAACAACAAACAAGCCCCCTCAAACAAGTGACCAGCTTTGTCCATGATTGACTGTCCCTCGAGGCTGGATCTCCTACCAATCAAGTCTATAACCCTTTTGACTCTGAGTTTCTAGTCAATGACTGCGAGAACGACCTCCCACCTCTCAACTTACCGATTTAGGAAAGATGATGTCTCTCCACAAAACTTTTGGCTCTTCCCAAAACTCCATCTCCATTTCCCAAGAAGAGCCCAATTCTTCTCTCTTATCCTACCCACCCCAAGATCTCCTTCCTGTTAAGCTTTTGCACATCCTCCCATTCGACAAGGAGAAATTTGTGCCTCTCATCTCTTCCCTCCACAGAAAGTCCCTCTGGATTTTCTCAATTCTCTTAGGCGCGCACACGAAAAAAAAAAAACAACAACAACAACAACAACAATATTAATTTCACGTAGAAAGTCTCCTTTATATTCACTCCATAATCGGAACCAAAACAAGAGTTAGCATTCACATTTCCCACAATCCAGATGCCAAGGTACTTCATTGGGAGAACCATGCTACATCCCAAAACCCTAGCAAAGGATTCCACAGCTTCTCCATTGATGGCAACCCCGGAAAGGACACTCTCCCTCAAGTTAGCCCTGAGGTCTGACACCACTTCAAAACACTTAAGGGCGGCAAGGACACTCTTTCTCAAGTTAGCCCTGAGGTCTGAGAGCACTTCAAAACACTGAAGGGCGCCTTCGGTGATGGAAAACACAAATATCAGCTTGATCCAAAACTAATGTGGAACCCAAAAAGTTTTCAAGTACCTAGAAGCCTTGCACATGATCAGTGTGGCATACATGAATTGGTGGGAAACCATCACCTAAAGCCTACCAATCTCGACGCCTCTCACAAGGTCCAGGGCAAAACTTGGATATCAGCATGCACTAGCGCTCGGTCACAATATGAAGACCTCTAGATCTAGGGAAAAGGCCTATTGGGGACCCATTGATCAGAATACAGAACGTAGACATACTGAATTACTGATGCATTCACTAATCCCAACCTACCCACAAACTTCTGAAGCCCATCCTATGGAGAGAGTAAAGTTAGATTCAGAATTTAATATGATTGTATGCCATTTCCATATCCACTTTGCATAACATCCCAGCAGCCCAGCTTCACTAGTTTGCTTCTTGAGTTGATATATTCATTGAGAACTAAGATGCCATCCAAATAGTATTAGTAACTTGCAAAAATGCCCAGACAGAGTATCAAAATATCAGTCACAAATGTCTACAAATAATGATCATAACGCCTTTTGACTGTCCTTTTGTCTCTACTATCTAACATTTCCACTTAAAGAAACCAATTTGGTCCTTGGAACTAAAACTCATTTTGTATAGGCAGCAATCAGCTCCAACGGAATACAATTGGTAAAAAGATGGAAAGGATAATACGGTAAAGAAATGCTCATAATGACTTCTTCAAAAAAATGCATAATGAAGTGTCCTCACATTCCCCATAAAATGGAAAGTGAAGCTGTTCATAAAGATACAAAACAATGTTGATCTGACTGGAATGTTATCCATCTTTTCTTACAGAAGCATTAAAAAAGAGAGACCAAGCACTTACTTCTGTGAAGTAGAACCAACGACCATAAGCCCAGCAGTGTCTGCTAGCTGGGCTAGCTCCTTCATGATTCTTCTATACTAAAAGAATTATCTCCATCACTTTTACGTTCAACACCAACTATGTATGCTTTTTCTTCAAAGACCTGAAAGGGTGAAAAGTCAAGCCTAATAATTCCTTGATGAATATAGAATTTCATGAACAAAAGAAGAAGAAAAAAAAAAAGAGGTGGGAGGGGGGGTTTGGTTATAAACATGCTCTGTATGATTCCTAATACAGAAGCTGTTATCAACTTTGAAATAATGTTCATACAAGTAGAAATTAAGGTATTTCAGTTGGAAACAGTTTCATGGGAACATCTTCCAGACCTGAATGCTTTGCTAAAGGTGTTCTTCCAACAGCAAATGAGAACTTGGAATCCATGACTCTCAAAATTGGTAAAAATGCCGACGAATTAGTTAATATCCAGAATACTCAAAGAGAGATTTATTCAAGCACTGTTCAAGTATAAAGACACTTGCATGGAACTACAATCAGATGCCAAGTTTATTTAAACAGTTAATAACTCCCAGTATTGCTATGAGCCTAAACTACAAGCAGTGAGACAAGTTGCAAAAGGATGCAGCCTGATGCTTGAAGAGCATATTAGAATGAAATACACAAGTTATTACAGTTGATCTTATTCAAGTAGGACATTCGAATACAAAAGAATGATTCAATCTGATTCAGCATTGACGTCAGATGTTTAACCGCAGATGTTCCCAGGATCACTTTCTGCATTCAAATATGCACGTCCCTATTGATAGTGCCCCTCATTATGGAACATTTTCCTTCCTAGATGACTCAAGCATTTATTAATCAGATAGAGAGTAGTTACCAATTAGATCAAGATGGCTTGTCCCAACATCAAGAAGACAACATTCATCACTTTAATGGCTGTATGCTGCTATAAAGTCATGGAGTTCCTCTCAAGATGCGAGAGCCAATCATCAGATGGCAATCATTGCCATCTTCTTTGATACCCAATAATGAAATGGGTACATAAGAGATGAAATGCATTTCAAACAAACCACGAGAATGAGGTAATCAATGCTTCTCAACAAAAATGAAACAAAACAAACAAAAAAGAAGAATGCTCTTGCTAGAGAAGGGGTGCTGAGAGGATCACTTGACAATGTTGCTATTGAGTACTATTGAGAATATATGTATACTTTGTATTTTTTTTCTGTGTGTGTGTATACCTTATATACTTTGTTGGAGCACCATTTGTGCTTTTATTTAATGTTATGAGAGTCGTGTGAAGAATGACAGACAACAAGTTGCCCTAGCTTCTTTTCTCTCTCCCTCTCTCTCTCTCTACCCTTTCTCTTCTATTTTTCCTACAGATTTCTTATTGAATCTACTTCTACTTGGTATCAAAGCCCAAGATTCTTCATGCTGATTTGTTCTTAGCCACCGCAGTTTGTTGAGATCAGCTACCATACAACCTACATCAGCATTTGTACTATCCGAACGGATTATGTGGTTAATGAAAGGTATGGTTTTATAGATTCTTGATTTTAGAAGGTTTTTGGTGGATTTTTCTGAGCATGTTTAAGGAGTGTTTTGAGCTCCCCAAGGTATTTTCAGAAATGGCCCATTTCGAGGTTTTTTTTTTTTTTTTTTTTAGATTTATTCAAGTCAGATGGTTTTTTTCTGAGAAAGGACAGCATAGGGCTGGTTAGTTTGGCTAGTATTGACCACCCATAGGAGTGTTTTGCTTAAAGATTGAATTATTCATGTTCTTTGGGGGGATTCATGGTGTGGTTCAACCCTTCTTGGGTTTTTTTTTTTTTTTTTTTTTTGGTGTGAAATCATCTGATTTCATGGAGGGTTGATGTTCAACCATTTTTTCGACATATTTCTGACTTTTCCTCTTAGCTTTGGGTTTGTTATGTGGGAATTCCCTATATCTAGATTGTGTGGGCCATTAGCAATACATTGAAAGTTTGGTGTATCAGCCATATCGGTGTTTTCTTTGGATAGTTGTTGTGTTTTATATATCGGCCACCCTTTGCCCTCTTTTTGCAACCTAGCATGAAAGACAAGCTCACTTCTAGAGCTCTTATGGGGCCTTCAGATTCACACCCTTTGTTGATTACTGTCAAGTTGAGTGGGAAAAATTACTTGCAATAGGTGCAATTTGTCAAACTTTTTTTTAAAAGGAAAGGAGCAACTTTCTTATATTTTAGATGATCCTCTAGATTCGACATATGAAGTATTTAAAACCTGGACAAAGGAAAATTACCAGGTCATGGCTTGGCTTCCAAACAGTATAACAAATACCATTCGCAACATATCTAGGGAGTACAAGTTGATTACGGACATTTGTAAGTTTCAACAAGAATTTAGAAACCTGAAAGGGTACTTTACTGTCATACGTGGCATGTGGTATGAGCTGGATATGTACCACCCTATCCCATCTCATTGTACCAAGGTATTCTGTAACAGTAACGATGGCCATAACGGCCACCACCGTTACCTTTACGATACGGGTTCTAATGAAAGTTAAGAACTCCGTAACAGCCGTTATGGTCTCTTTTTTTTTTAATTAAAAAAAAAAATAATAACTTGAAGAACCTATATCGGTCTCGTAATGGACAGTTACGGCCTTTACGGGGGGTGTAATAGCCTTTACAGGTCATTTTTCCCATAACAATCGTTATGGCGTTTATGACCCATAATGTGTAACGGTTGCCACTGTTACCTTTACGTAATGGCCTTTATGGGCCCCGTAACAGCCTTTAGGACACACCATGCAGTGTCCTCAATTCAAAGATCATGTACTCATCTGACAACAACGTAAAGAGACTCCAATCATGTAGTTCTCTCTGCCTCAATTCAGAAGATCAGAGTGTTCGTGTCAGATCATAGCTATGGAGCCACTTCCCTGTTTGCCAGTTGTTTATTATCATGTTCAGAGAGTTGTCGTCTCGTCTTCTATGCGCCTATTGTTACTAATAGATCTGCATTCATAGCTAGCAATCGTTCTTCTTCTGTGCACCTATTGTCATTGCTTATGGTTTCTAGTTCTCAAGCTTCAAGTTGGAGCACTCCAAGTACCAGTCGTGCTCATGGCTATGGTAATCGAGCCAACGGTCAAGCTCTTGACATAGGCGGTTCGTGGTAACTGTGTTTTGGTGGATGTGGGCATGGTCATGATGGCTCCCCTCATACGTGTGTTCATTGCGATGGCACTAATCATACGATTGATGATGTGGGGATATCATTGGACACCTTTCATGAGCAAGAGCTATATAGCCAATGTCATATCATCGGATTCTAAGAAAACTCAAGTACTTCAGGTTTGCCTCACGGGATGACTACTTCAGGTGACTCGGTTATCATCTCTCAAGAAGCATAGATGCATTAATGCACTGCCATTCTTGTGACCCAATTTCTTCCTGTGCGAGCTTAGCCCAGTTAGGTACTGCACTTCATGTGTCCTCATCTCCCTCCTGGGCCATCAAATTTAAAGTCACGTCTCATATGACTGGTAAGCTTCATCTTTTCAATCCTATGAACCTACTAATCAGCCTACTAATCAGCCTAGTTTTGTTGACTTGAGGATGGTAACCAATCTCTCATATCTGGGATTGGATCTATTACTCTCTCCCAACATGCAGTTATCCTCATTCTCCATGTTCCGTCTTTTCCCTTGAATTTGTTATCAGTTAGTTCCCTTACTAAATCACTACAATGATCCATACATACTTTCCTTCTGATGGGTCTTCAGGATCTTCAGACTAAGTGGATGATTGATGGGGGAAGTGAACGTGGCGGGACACTTCCTTAATGATACCCCTAATAGTCCTATGAGTGCTTTGTCATTAGATAGGGAT
>JAJHSJ010002093.1:0-48146 GCA_021015155.1 Magnolia officinalis
TTTTTTCAGGCAATCACAACCATCCCATCCATGTCCTAAAAAGGAACGGCTAAATAAAATAAGGTCAAATCAGTGATGATTGAACCATCCGATCCGTGCGATTTTTTCACAGTGGCACATGAAATGCGTTATAAACTCAATAGACGGTTCGGATCACTCGATTGGAATGCCAATATGAACTGATGCAACTAGGAGCACTATAACTTACAGTGCTCTGAGACGACTAAAGCATTTGTGTTTTTTATTTCCATAAATACTTAACACGTATTTACATCGACCAAACAATTGTACAAATATTATTAAAAAAAAAAAAAAAAACAGAAAACCATACTCCACAGGACTACCGATTCAAGTGGTCCCGCGGCTTCTACTTAGCCAAAAGGAGGGTAACCACCAGAGCATACTCCACAGGACTACCTTTCCAATAACTGATACCGCGGACCACGAGAAGTGGACCCAGTCCGCAGTGGGACCCACCATGAGATTGCGGAAATTTTTTTCCACAAAAACTTGCACGTATTTACATCTACAAACGAATTTCCAAAAAAAATATTTACAAAAAATCAATAATAAAATAGAGAACCATAGTCCACGGGACTACCAACTCGAGTAATCCCACGGCTCCTACCAGTCGAAACGATGGGACCCACCAGCATAATCCCGAGGGTCACCAGAAGTAGGCCTCCTCATGCACGAGAATTTCCAGCAGCAGCTGCTCTCATACGTCTCCCCCAAGAGACTGACGTGGCACGTCCGTACGATCGGGTCCTCAGACCCGTCAGCTGCGATTCCCAGTCCCCAAAACCCGATTTCCTAATCCCGCTTTTCCTTAATAAAACGCCATTAAAACCGCTTTTAAGGCGGTAATCGTAGTCCTCCCGAAGCACAGGGTCTGACAGCACTCTGTACGCCTCCCGAGCCTCTATGAACTGCTTCGTACAATCCTAATCCTTTTCGTTATCTGACCGACACGTGTCGGGATGCCACCTCCGCGCCATCTTCCGAAACGCGGCCTTTATCTCGTCTGACCAGCGCTCTCAGTCACCGACAGGAGTTCGTACATCGTCGTGGGACGAGCTGACGTGGCCACGGAGGCAGAAAAGCAGGGCTTGTAGTGAGTCTGGTTTTAGGGAAGAGCGGTTTTGGGTTGGAAAGCGGTTTTTGGGGTGAGAGTGAAGGATGGAATGTGGTATGCATGGTTTTGGGTTTTAGACGTGGAAAGAGAGCTTGGAGAAAAAGGATATGAGATAGAGTGGGAGCTAGTTGGGGTTTTATATAGGTAGGGGGAAAGCGAGGTGGGGCCCACTTAAAGCTACGGTTTTCGATTTCGTGTTTGGGTGATTTCTCCTGGGGGACGTGGTTTTGGTTGTTATCCAAATCCAAATTCTCCATCTGTAATGACTAAAATACCCTCGGATATTTCTTTTTATTACGGTAGGTTATGGGAAGGGGAGGGTAGGTTATGGGAAGGGGAGAGTGGTGGTGAATCATTTGTGGTGCCCTTGGCGTACGTGTGAGGAGATCCGGACCATCCAATCCACGGCCCTTTTGTGGATGGGTTGTAGGTTGAGAAATACAGTTATCTAACGATCTTAGCCGTCCGATACTAACTCGGGAATTTGGATAGCCGAACGTTTTATAGTTAACGGTCTATATGATTGTTACATGAATGGATTGTCTCGATCACACCATAATAAAACAGTGGTGATTGAACACCACTGTTAAAAGCTTTCTAAAGTCCAATGCAATGTTTATTTGCCATCCAACCTGTAGATTAGGCCAGACAAACGTGAACGAGGGATCACAAATACAAGCTTCATCCAAAACTTTTAGGCCCCAAAGAAGCTTTCAGGGCGTGTTTGGGCAGTGGTACAACCCTTTATGGTAGATTGTAGATTTTTGTGGTATTTCTTCTCTCAACTGACCATCCGTAGTTCTCAAATTGAAAGAACAAAACTCTACCATCAGAGATCTTTTTTTAAGGAATAACTCAACCATGAGATATTCAACAGACCAACGGTCAGGATCGTCCATTGGCACCAACTTTATGAGTATTCCAAAGGATTTTAATTTTATATTGTGCAAAGATGTGGATCGTCCATTATATAATTCCTAATAAAATAAAATCATGTGATGTTGGTTTTACTGTTTTATCTTTTCATTGATGCTTTGTACAACATCTCCAACGCTCTTGGGCTTATCTGTTTGTATGATGTTGATATATACCTGAAATTACTTGTATTCTAAGTCATTGAATCTGAGGAGACCATCATATTACATTATTAAAAATTATTTAAGATGTGACCTGCATTCCGTATTAGATGGGATTCGGTGGGATGGAATTGCATTTGGTCCCGTGCCAATTCCACCTAATGCGTGGGAAGAATGGAAAAGCTTGGAATTCGATTAGATGGAATTGCATTGGGTCACGTACCAATTCACTCAATGTTAGCCAGTTGTGTAGGTCCCACCATGATGTGTCGGCTATATCCACACTGTCTACCCATTTCTTGAGATCATTTCAGAGCATGGGTCAAAAAATCAGATAGATCTAAGCTCAAGTGGACCCCACCATAGAAAACAACGGGGATTGAATACCTACAGTTGAAAATGTCTTTGGGGCCACATAAGTTTTAGATGTGCCTCATTTTTAGGCACATGCCATAAAATGAGGTTACAAAACAAATGAACGGTTTGAATATAACACATGTGTTATTCTCAATAGTTTCAAGTGATGGTGGGTATATCCCTTCATTGTTCCATGGTAACACGAGACAATCCCTGCCATGTGTAACGATTATGTTGTTGAATCCCATCCTACCTAATCATTTCCAATGCCATGCGCCAAACACCGTATACTTATGTCATATTCATTTCATTCCTAGTAGAGTTTAAACTATCTTTCAAAATTAGCATGATACATGCCAATATTGTCCATGAATGACGAGGTTCATTGGCACACATCAGCTCAAACAGTGGGGATTGAATACCTACAGTTGAAAACTTATTTGGGGCCACATAAGTTTTAGATCTGCCTCATTTTTAGGTCCATGCCATAAAATGAGGTTATAAAACAAATGAACGGTTTAGATATAACACATGTGTGTTATTCTCAATAGTTTCAAATGATGGTGGGTATATCCATTCAATGTACCACCGTAGTACCAACAAAGCATGTCATTAATCTTATCCCATGGCAACCGGGGACAATCCCTGCCATGGGTAATAATTATGTTTTTTGAATCCCATCCCACTTAATCCCTTCTAATCCCACCGCCTAAACACACCCTTAATGGTGGCGGTTCAATCGACAATGTTTCATGTGTTGTGTTGTGGTCCACATGAGATTTGGATCTCCCTATTTTTTTTTTTTAATCATGTGTTGTGTTGTGGTCCACATGAGATTTGGATCTCCCTATTTTTTTAATCATTCCTAAAATGATTTAGAAAAATAGATGGTTGGTGTGAATAAAATACGTGCATCATTGTGGGTAGGGGTGTACACAAACCGGGCTAGCCCGGTTAGCTCGCTCGACCCGGCCCGAAAATGCTCGACTCGGCCTGACCCGAAACTGATTTCGGGTTAGGACGGGCCAATTTTTTAGGCCCGAAACTGAGTTCAAGCCGAGTTTGGATACCTCCCAGTTCGGCCCGACTCAGTCCGAAACCCGACTCGCCCCGGCCCAACCCGACCCGGCCCGACTCGGTTCGAAACCCGGTTAATTTGAAAGGTTTAAAGCCACATATGTAATTTCCAAGTAATTTCTAACTACTCATGTCTCATCCATCACTCTGCAAGAGTATCAAATCATTTCTTCATGAAAATTGTGAAGATGATTTGCAACATGGCAAAATATCATGTGTACAAGATCTGGGTCAGTCATCAGGTGGGCTAGCCCTGGTTCCCACTTATCAGTTGGGCCACATTTCTACCAGAAGAATCAATGGTTGAAAAAGCAATAATGACTGATGGTGAGTCTATCATCCTATTTTTTGGGCCATTGGATGTTCAAAGTGAGAACCAATAAGGACTGGCCTAGATGTGAAACACATGTGCCACATTTCTTGTCTTAATATAGATTAGAAAATGAAATTTTAGTTCCATCCGGTTGGATGTACTAATTAGATCTTCTGATTCGAAAATCAAAGGCCGATAACACCCTTAGGGTGGGCCACAGGTATAAAACAAATAAACGGCTAAAACAAATTTTCTAGTCACCCATTGTTGTTTTGGGCAGTATGGTCACCGGAAGGAATTGAACGTTCCAGGCTAGAAGATTTTTTGTGGAGTCTATAGTTCAACTATCTAAACCGTTGATCGAGGGCCTTGTAAATTAATGGGACACGGATTACCTGCCAAATCCTTTCCCATGAACTTGTTGTAAGGTTCGAAACTGGCCCGAACTCAAGTTCGAAACTGGCCCGAACTCGGCCCGAACTCGCCCGGGCCCGGTTCGGGCTGGAGATGTTGGCCCGGTGACCAGGCCCGGTCGGGTTCGAACCTGGTGTTGCTGTTGAACGGGCCTGGATGAGCTGAGGCCAGTTCCACTCGGCCCGACCCGTGTACACCCCTAATTGTGGGTTCCACACAGGACGTTCGGTAGCAACTGGCTACTGACAACGTCAGCAGGACCGTAGTTGATTGCTTGCCTCCAAGTGCAGAGGTTCGTAAGTAATATCCTGTGAATACAGGGTCCAATCCCACAAGGAGATGAATTGCGAGAAGGAAAAAATCAAATGCAAAACCAACTAAGTAATAAAAACTAAACTGATGATTTGATTTTGAGATTTCTGAATGGATGTAATTCAACTGAATTAAAATAACACACAAGCTTCAAAGTTCTACACATAGGTTAATGTTCCAAAATCATGATGACTTGGATAACACAACTAGGATCTGAGCACTATGGTTAGCTTAGTCGAAAAATAAAACAGTTTAAATATTTTAATAAATGATATAAAAGATTAGAAAATAATAGATTTGCACCATTGATATATATTCTCAAGCGTCGGTGATTTTAAGAATTCAATATCAATGAGATAATGAAAATTAAAGAAATATAACAGGTTGAGAACCTCTCCTATCTAGGATATCTGATTGATTCAGGGTAAGCCTATCCATCAATGTGAATCTCATATGATGGAAACAAATGAATCTCACAAGAGGATAAAAAACAAGACCTAAATAATAGATAACATGCATATACCATTCTTCTCATCATTAAAACAATCAATCATCATAACTTAAAGAATTATTAAACCCATATGCTTCCCTTCTAGCTTGGGCTAGAAGGAACTTAGAAAAATATAACTAGAATAAAAAAAGAAAGAAACAAGAAAGAAATAAATGCAAATAGAAAATATCTAAAAGAAAAAAAAATAACTTATAAAATTGAAAATTCTTTAAAAACTCTAAATATTACTCTTGAATGCTTCTAACGATGCTTAGGAATGCCCTATTTATAAGTAGAGAACTCCAATTTTCGTACAAATTTTTAAAAAAAAAACCCTAAAAACCGTCTCAAATATACGTAGTTTCTCAAAATAGACTTATCGCTGGACAGTTTGTTTAAAATAGATTTCCTGCTGCGCAGTTTTTCAAAATCGATCTCAGATGTTCAGAATACACTTTTTCAGGACAATTTCAGGATTCTTCATTTTAAATCTTCGATTTTCTTCATTCTTCACTTGGTTTTCTTGGATCTTTGGTATGTGAATTCTTCAATCTTGGTCTCCTAAGATCCATCCCATGACTTGGTGATTTTTAAGCATTAAATTCATACTTTTAACACCCTTTTTCAATCCAAGCACTTAAATTCACCTTGCAACACATACATGAGCAAAATAAAATATTAAGCGGATTTATGTTCATGAAATCAAGATATAAACGGAGAAAATTATGCAATATTTGAGTCTCAACACACCCCCCAACCAGCATTTTGCTAATCCCGAGCAAAACAAGTGAAGAAAAAATAAAAATAAGAATAAAAATTAATTATATAAACAAAATTAAAATGAAAAAAAATTCTAACTACAATACTTTCGTAGGTAATCCCGATTGCATATAGCATACAACACAAGCCTTTAAACCCCTAATTTTCCCTAGTGGAACGAGTATAATTTCGTGAGGGTTTCTAGAAATGTTACCCACAAACATTGAAAACATGAAAATAGTTCAACACTCACGAATTTATACAATTATGCCTCCATTCATCATCATAATTCAAAACTACAAAACACCAATACATTACCCTAATTCTGAAGTTAGTTAAAATCTTAATTTTTTAATCCATCATCCTTGAGTTCAGAGGACCTAATCAAAATTTAGAATAGTTTATGATCCAATATCCTTAGGTGCTCCGTGACACTAGTCTAACTTTGAGAAATATGCATTTTCCCTATCCTAACTCCTTTCAATCATCCCAATAATATGAAATCTCTAGTTATCTCATTTTCTTCATGACATTTCTTCTTTTATCATCATATCCTCATTATTATAGACCACCCTTAGATGAAGATTCCTACCGGGTTTGCTTCATAACATAAGGTATCGTACTTATAACGGTAACAGTAATGGATACTTAGGTATCCTTACTCCGGATTACTGACACGATTGTTATGGTTATTGCATTCATTCTTTATAATAAAATTTTCTTTTTCCATCATTTTTTTTCTTTTAATATTCTCTCTTTTAAGCATATATTAATGGTACTAGTTCATTTAACCTTGTTTGAATCAAAATTTGTTATTCTAGTTTACATATCATATTCCTCACTTAGTTAACTAGGGTGTATTGTGAATTCAGTACATCAAATTACGACTTGCTTTAAACTAGTGATTAAATAATTGAACTCAAGTTTATAATTTTCAGTTATCAGATTTCTAACTACTATCAACCTAGACTAAGTATTAACTTTGCCTTTGGAATTCGCATAATATCATGTTCACATTCTTATACATAAAAATATTATTTTGAAAATGCTGAAAAAATTTTCCCATAAACCTTTAAAAATAAAAAACTTAAACCTAACTGAAACTTATAAAAAATAAACCGAAACCTAAAAAAAAAAAAAAAAAACCTCACATGGATGACTATCCACACCTCCCAACCTAAAATCTATATTGTCTCTAATGTAATGATAATATAATGCAGAGAACAATAAAAATAAAAGAAAGATTGGATAGTACCTGCTATGAAGAACTCACCTGCTAGGTAACACTAAAAAAATTAAATATGATACAAATTCTACGCAAATCTCCATCAGACTAGGAGCATCAATTTGAATATTCTGGCTAATGAAGAGGGAATGACTCCTCTCCCAAATGAAAGTTTTTCACATGAGGCTTCAATCTCTGACCATTAACCTTGTACACATTACAATTACGTGGATTCTCAATTTCAACAGCCCCATGAGTATAAACATTCTTCACAATGAAGGGGTCTGTCCATCGTGATCTTAATTTTTCCGGAAAGAACTGGAGGCGGAAATTGTACAATAGGACATTTTGCTGAGGTTCAAAATTCTTCCTCAGGATATTTTTATCATGAAAAGCCTTGGTCCTCTTTTTGTAGATTTTAGAATTTTCATAGGAGTCTCTCATTAACTCCTCTAATTCATTCAACTCTAATTTCCTTTGTCCACTTGCTTGGTCCATATCAAAGTTTAATTTCTTTATTGCCTAGTAGGCTTTATGTTCCAATTCCACAGACAAGTGGCAAGCCTTCACATATACCAATCTGTATGGAGACATTCCAATCGGGGTCTTATAAGCAGTCCTATAAGCCCATAAAGCGTCGGAAAGTTTGAGGGACCAATCCTTCTTATCTGGCCTTATAGTTTTCTTTAAAATGTGTTTGATTTTCCGATTAGAAACATCAGTTTGCCCACTCGTTTGTGGGTGGTATGGGGTGCTCATTTTATGCTTGATGCCATATTTCTTCATCAAAGCCTCAAATGTCCTATTGTAAAAGTGAGACCTGCCATCACTAATGATAGCCTTTCGAGTTCCAAATCTAGAAAAAATATTTTCCTTGAGGAATCGTATGACCACTTTGTTGTCATTGGTCATACTTGGAACTGCCTCAATCCACTTTAAAACATAGTCCACACCAACCAATATATAAAGAAATCCAAAAGAAGATGGAAATGGGCCTATAAAAGCAATACCCCAACAATAAAAAATCTTTAATGGTAAAATTGGGGGATAAAGACATCATGTTGGGCCGGGACACTCTTTCCAACCTTTGACATCTATCACAAGCAATATAGAAAGCATGAGTGTCTTTAAACATGGTGGGCCAGTAAAAACCACACTGTAGGATTTTTGAAGTGGTTTACTTAGCAGAAAAATGGCCACCACATGCTTCCATGTGACAAAAATAAATAATAATCTGAACTTTTTCCTCTGGGACACAACGTCTAAAAATCTGATCAGTCTCATATTTATATAAAAACGGGTCATCCTAGAAGAAATTTCTAACCTCGGTTTCAAAACGCTTCCTATCTTGTGACTTCCAATAATATGACATTTTTTCAGTTACAAGATAGTTCACTATATTCACATACCAAGGCAATTTGGAGATCGCAAATAATTGTTCATCAGGGAAAGTGTCCTGGATTTGCATCTCTTCAATGGAATCATCTAACACCAATCTGGAAAGGTGATCTGCCACTACGTTTTCTATTCATTTCTTATCTTTTATCTCTAAGTCAAATTCTTGGAGTAGGATGATCCATCTCAAAAGTCTCGGATTTGCATCCTTCTTAGATAGCAAATATTTCAAAGCCGAGTGGTCCGTGAAAATGAACACTTTGGATCCCAGCAAGTAGGACTTAAACTTATCCAAAGCAAAAACTACTGCAAGTAACTCTTTTTCAGTTGTTGAGTAGTTCACTTGGACCGAGTTTAGAGTTCTACTCGCATAGTGAATAACGTAGGGCCGTTTATGTAACACCCTGAAAATCGGGGGTCGTGTATGTACGCAACTCCCGAGTTTCCGAGGTCACTTATCATGCGTTTAACGGTTCTAGGATTAGTCAAATTAACTGCGCAAGTTTGGAACAACTGGAACATGAAGCACAACTACAAGTCTACTGAAATGGGAGAAAAACCATACAATATATGTACACGTCCAAAAGAATAAGGGCACATGGCGCCACACGACAAAATCACAAAATAATATATCATGTCCAAAAAGAATAGGGCTGAGCTCGCAGCTCAGCAGTCCGTCGTCACAGCTACGGATCCGACCAGCTCCATCCATCAACTGGAAGTAGGAGTACTCCTCCTCCACATCCACGTCCGCAATGCCAGGCTCCTCCTGAACTTCACCACCTGCATCTATGGAAGCGTCTGGTTGGTGTTTTAAAACACCGTCCCAGAGTGGGAGTGAGCGATCAACTCAGTGTGAACCATTAATCTTAAGTTGTAACAGGCATCAATTATAATAGGAATTTAATGAAAAGCAGGAAATCAGCAACACCTATAACTCTTATTAAATGCGCATGAAATGCAATGATATGATGCATGCCCTCGCCACAACTCTCTCTCAAGCGACTACGTCTACGATCGCAAATGTCATCGCTCCCTCAGTGCGACCTCAACTTCCGAGTCGCCACCCTATCTAATGCGTGAAATGCGGTCATGTTAGCCGAGTTTTTAATTAAAGTCCATTCATCTAGCAGGTTGGGGATTCTGGATCACCCTACATGTCACTGCCCTAATCTGGTTGCGAGGGCAAGGCCCCAACAACGTGTGAGGCCGAGTCCTCGCGGTCCGTGATCCCGTCGGGGTCCTCATTCCCGACTCCAAGCACATGAGGAGTGCCGATAGAGAAGGGATCGCTCGCGGTCACTACGGGGAGGCGCGGTACCCCAGCGTAGGCCGACAGCTCGGACACAGTGTCCCATTCCACCATGCCCGGCTCACGAGACTGTGGACCAATTGTAGTCAAATTTTCAGTGGGCCACAAAGGTTATAGGGTGCATCAGGTTCCATACATATGTGGGCGAACATGGTTAACAGACAGGGATGATCAGGTAGTAGGCTAATCCGCACAAATCAGGCGAGCATGAAACGAATGACCTCGGGCACAAAGGTCCCATGTAGTCGAACTACAGCCACCCGAACACTCCCGCCCAATCCGCGAGTCTAGCCTTAGCGTAGTCCTACCGAAGGGGCTACCCTCTCTCGTCAAGTTCCTGACCATCCCAAGAGAGTGGAAAGGGATCTACAACATGCTCACTACTCATACTATCAGCTAGTACATCCATGTCATAATCTCATGCATCCTAACCACACAAAACAAATATCTTTAACACGCAATCGAGTATCATCATAGAATTTAGGTGCATGTGAGTGTATGTGTGTTGTGTGGGGAAGTTAAACACTTCCCCCATCTTGAGGGATCATAAGCATTTGTAATTAATCACACACACAATTAAAGCATTGCATATGATGGAAATGTATCAACAACCACAAGCATGTTATCAATCAACATTAAAATCATGTGAAGGCACAATATTTATAACATTTGAGAATTAGACATGCATATTAAACAATTCAACATCATGAAAATCCCTAGGGTTTCCTAGAATTCCAAATACGACATCCAAGCACTCAAAATCATTAAATCCGTATTAAAGTTGGTGCTAGGCCACCTAAGAGCAATAATCCGCACCTATGGATCGTTGGCGACACGAAAACGTCCTAGGAAAGGGGCTTTTGGGACGATCGGCCGGAATCCCTAAACCAACCCTTGCATGTTAGTTTCTCCAAGACAATCCCACCACAATACATGGATTTCAAGAAGAAAAAGGGAGAGAAAGTTACCTAGATGGCCCACGAACGAATTTGGGGTTGCGGCGGAGGGTTTTCTCCTTTGGAAAGGGAGACGGTGTTGAAGCATCGATTCTCTTGGGCCCCAACTCGATTTAGGGTCCAACACACTCCCTTGCCTACCCTTTCTTCTTACTTCACTCTCCTTGGTTGTTGGAGGATAGTGGAAGTTGCTAGGGAGAGAGATGGGAGGTTGGAGTTTTGGAGGGGATCAAAGAGAGCTTGTTGTTGGAGATTTGGAAGGAGATTAAGGAGAAGGGAAATGGGTTGTTGGGAGGTGAAGGGAGAGATAGGAGGGAGAGAGGGTTTGGTTGAGAGTGAATGAAATTGTGAAAGGGGGTTAGGGCTTATTTCCCTAGAGTTGGGTCTCTTGGCCCCATGTTTCCTAATCTTCCCAAATTAGACCTATGAGACCCCTATTAAGTGTTGAGGTGGCCCTAGTGCCTCATTGGCCACCAAATTCGGCGTGTAGTTGTCTCCTAACCCTACTAGGGTCCATGCAAAAATTGAGGACGAACGGATGAACGGTTATATGATCTGGAAGGGCGCCACCGACCTTTAAGTGGCCCTGTGGGACCCATTTCGGTGATTGGAATAGTTCTGGGGGTCTTCTGGCCATCAAACTTATAGGTTAAGTGATCCATGGCCCGATGAAGGGCCGTGCAAAATTTGGGAGCGATCGGATATAGGGTTTGATCGCACGGGTCCGATTTGCGATCGACGGTCATCATGCCACGATCGGGCCCCAGATTTGGTGAACGGGCGTTGAAAAATATATCAAACAATTACCGTAAATTTGGAAGAAATTCGATGGTTGGAAAGTCGCACATTTCAATTTCCTTGATCAGTGCCAGATTTCAATTCTGGCACCGGTGGGGTGCATGGGGCCCCTGCCAGATCCCACTTCTGGGCGTCTGCCGGAGTTGCGGTCCGCGATGGCATTCAAGCCCAGTGAGACCAACGGCCACACCAAGTTTAGAATTTTCCGACCATCCTCGGTCGATGTGCGTCCAACACAAGCGGTCTATGATGTGTAAACAGCCATCTGGCTTGGTGGCCCACACTAAGCCCTATTATGGCCAGTCAGACCTACTAAACTGGATTAATCTTGGATGATTTTTATCTACGGTAACCCACCATGAGTGGCTTAAGCGAGTGGTCCTACGGCAATCCTACGTGGACGCCCCAGGACACTGTGCTGGTTGGACAAGACGTTACAGTTTATCTTTCCTTTGGCCCAAAACAGCCCCTATGACATAATCACTTGCATTGCACATTAGTTCAAAAAGAAGTGTCCAATCTGGTGGACTCATGATAGGTGCAGTGGTAAAGGATGATTTAATTTTATTAAAGGCACTTGCACACTCATCTGTCACTTAAATGGAACATCCTTTTGAAGAAAATTAGTCAAGGGTCTAGTAATGACATTAAAGTTGTAACGCCCTGAAAATCGGGGGTCGTGTATGTACGCAACTCCCGAGTTTCTGAGGTCACTTATCATGCGTTTAACGGTTTTAGGATTAATCCAATTAACTGCGCAAGTTTGGAACAACTGGAACATGAAGCACAACCACAAGTCTACTGAAATGGGAGAAAAACATCACCTATATATATGTACACCGTCCAAAAGAATGAGGGCACATGGCGCCACACGACAAAATCACAAAAAAATATATCATGTCCAAAAAGAATAGGGCTGAGCTCCCAGCTCAGCAGTCCGTCGTCATGGCTACGAATCCGCCGCAGCTCCATCCATCAGCTGGAAATAGGAGTACTCCTCCTCCTCATCCAAGCTCGCAGTGCCAGGCTCCTCCTGATCTTCGCCACCTGCATCTATGGAAGTGTCTGGTTGGTGTTTTAAAACACCGTCCCAGAGTGGGAGTGAGTGATCAACTCAGTGCGAACCATTAATCTTAAGTTGTAACAGGCATCAATCATAATAGGAATTTAATGAAAAGCAGGAATTCAACAACACCTATGACTCTTATTAAATGCGCATGAAATGCGATGGTATGATGCATGCCCTCGCCACAACACTCCCTCAAGCGACTACGTCTACGATCGCAAATGTCATCACTCCCTCAATGCGACCTCGACTTCCGAGTCGCCATCCTAACTAATGCGTGAAATGCGATCATGTTAGCCAAGTTGTTAGTTAAAGTCCATTCATCCAGCAGATTTGGGGATTCTGGATCACCCTACATGTCACTGCCCTAATCTGGTTGCGAGGGCACGATCCCATCAATGCGTGAGGCCGAGTCCTCGCGGTCCGTGATCCCGTCGGGGTCCTCATCCCCGACTCCAAGCACATGAGGAGTGCCGATAGAGAAGGGATCGCACGCGGTCACTACGGGGAGGCGCGGTACCTCAGCGTAGGCCGACAGCTCGGACACAGTGTCCCATTCCACCATGCCCGGCTCACGAGACTGTGGACCAATTGTAGTCAAATTTTCAGTGGGCCACAAAGGTTATAGGGTGCATCAGGTTCCATACATATGTGGGCGAACATGGTTAACAGACAGGGATGATCAGGTAGTAGGCTAATCCGCACAAATCAGGCGAGCATGAAACGAATGACCTCGGGCACAAAGGTCCCATGTAGTCGAACTACAGCCACCCGAACACTCCCGCCCAATCCGCGGTCTAGCCTTAGCGTAGTCCTACCGATGGGGCTACCCTCTCTCGTCAGGTTCCTGACCATCCCAAGAGAGTGGAAAGAGATCTACAACATGCTCACTACTCATACTATCAGCTAGTACATCCAAGTCATAATCTCATGCATCCTAACCACACAAAACAAATATCTTTAACACACAATCAAGTATCATCATAGAATTTAGGTGCATGTGAGTGTATGTGTGTTGTGTGAGGAAGTTAAACACTTCCCCCATCTTGAGGGATCATAAGCATTTGTAATTAATCACACACACAATTAAAGCATTGCATATGATGGAAATGTATCAACAACCACAAGCATGTTATCAATCAACTTTAAAATCATGTGAAGGCACAATATATATAACATTTGAGAATCAAACATGCATATTCTAACAAGTTCAACATCATGAAAATCCCTAGGGTTTCCTAGAATTCCAAATACGACATCCAAGCACTCAAAATCATTAAATCCGTATTAAAGTTGGTGCTAGGCCACCTAAGAGTAATAGTCCGCACCTATGGATCGTTGGCGACACGATAAACGTCCTAGGAAAGGGGCTTTTGGGACGATCGGCCGGAATCCCTAAACCAACCCTTGCATGTTAGTTTCTCCATGACAATCCCACCACAATACATGGATTTCAAGAAGAAAAAGGGAGAAGAAATTACCTAGATGGCCCACGAACGAATTTGGGGTTACGGCGGAGGGTTTTCTCCTTTGGAAAGGGAGACGGTGTTGAAGAATCGATTCTCTTGGGCCCCAACTCGATTTAGGGTCCACCACACTTCCTTGCCTACCCTTTCTTCTTACTTCACTCTCCTTGGTTGTTGGAGGATGGTGGAAGTTGCTAGGGAGAGAGATGGGAGGTTGGAGTTTTGGAGGAGATCAAAGAGAGCTTGGTTGTTGGAGATTTGGAAGGAGATTAAGGAGAAGGGGAATGGGTTGTTGGGAGGTGAAGGGAGAGATAGGAGGGAGAGAGGGTTGTTGTTGAGAGAGTGAATGAGATTGTGAAGAGGGCTAGGGCTTATTTCCCTAGAGTTGGGTCTCTTGGCCCCATGGTTCCTAATTTTCCCAAATTAGACCTATGGAACCCCTATTAAGTGTTGAGGTGGCCCTAGAGCCTCATTGGCCACCAAATTCGGCGTGTAGTTGTCTCCTAACCCTACTAGGGTCCATGCAAAAATTGAGGACGAACGGATGAACGGTTATATGATCTGGAAGGGCGCCGCCGACCTTTAAGTGGCCCTGTGGGGCCCATTTCGGTGATTGGAATAGTTCTGGGGGTCTTCTGGCCATCAAACTTATAGGTTAAGTGATCCATAGCCCGATGAAGGGCCGTGCAAAATTTGGGAGCGATCGGATATAGGGTTTGGTCGCACGGGTCCGATTTGCGATCGACGGTCATCGTGCCACGATCGGGCCCCAGATTTGGTGAACGGGCGTTGAAAAATATATCAAACCATTACCGTAAATTTGGAAGAAATCCGATGGTTGGAAAGTCTCACATTTCAATTTCCTTGATCAGTGCCAGATTTCAATTCTGGCATTGGTGGGGTGCATGGGGCCCCCGCCAGATCCCACTTCTGGGCGTCTGCCGGAGTTGCGGTCCGCGATGGCATTCAAGCCCAGTGAGATCTATGATTTCCTAAATTTTTAGATTTTTCTGACCTTTCTCGGTCGCTGGGCGGCCCACACGGGCTGTTGTTAAATGTAAACAAGCCATCTGGCTTGGCGGCCCGCACTTGTCCCATCATAACTAGACTGGTCCATCCCAGTATGAACTAACATTGAGTGATAATGGTCATTAAGTGATATTATGAGTTAATAAAAAAAATAAATTTCAAGGATTTTTGGAAATTCAAAACAGTGAAAATCCAGGATGTTACAATCTACCCCCCTTAAAAACAATTTCGTCCCCGAAATTGCCTAAGGGTAGTAAGTAAAGGTTTCATTATTTCATTTGCCTATGTTTTGTTGATTTCAAGTTCATATGCATGATAAGGTGTGTACCATCTATACTAGTTTGGCTCATTTTAGTCTACCCCCCTTAAACTTTTTCACCCTAATGGTTTACTACAATTTATTTAATTATCTATATATTATTATTATTATTATTATTATTATTATTATTATTATTATTATTATTATTATTATTATTATTTTTAATTGGATTCATGACGTCGATTTCCCTCCATCTAGAGTAAAAATGTTTGTCTTCAATGTCAGGCCAATACGGAGAGACGGTTGTAGTGGGCTTAAACCCGATACGTCGATTGTCCGCCTGACCAGGGCAGACAACACGTTGTATCCCTTCTAAATCCTGATGGATCCTGGTCTTCTGCTCGGTCAAAGCAGTGAGTCCGTTGGTAGTCGCTCAGGATTGAGAATTGAGTCAAGCCGCGAATACTTCGCAAGTGTGTAGTCCCGTAATTTCATAGTCTGATCAACCTAAATGCTTAGGAAATATCTCATATCCTTGAAAGGTTAAAATCTCCTACCTTTAAGGTTGTCATTCGGGTCTTTGTCAAATGGAGTTCTTTGGGTCTAGGATTGGATTTGGGGGGTATATTCTTGGAAATGATTTGAGAATGTATTGGAGAATGAGTGGTTAATAATGGGTTTGGAAAAAAAATGGATTTGAGGATGGGATTGAAAAATGTGGGTTGGATATTAATTTGAAATGGGGTTTTGAATTTGGGGCTTGGAGTTGAAAGGGATTTGAGAGTGGTTTTGGAAATGGAATGAGTTTGGAAAGAATTTGAAAATGGGTTGTGGAATGTAAGGAGTTGGGAGATGGGTTTTCTTTATAAGAGGATTGAGATAGTTCAAATGGTTGGGAGAGAAGTGTTGAAGGTGAGTTTGTTGAGGATGGGTCTTGGAGGGGAGAAGCTTCCTATTTGGAAGGGTTTGAGTGAAACGAGGGAGAGGGGTAGAGTGAAGAAGAAGACGGTGGGTTTGGAGATTGGGTTTAGATGATGGATTTGTGAATGGATAGAAGAATGTGGGTTGAGTATGAATTTGAAGGAGAAATAGGCTTGAATAAATGGTATTGATGATGGGGTTTTGAGGTTGTGTTTCAGATGTAATTTGAGATAGCGTTGAGGATGGGAGTTGAGAAATGGGGTTTGGAGTAAATGAGTGAATGAGAGATTAGAGTGGAGGTTGGCAAAGTGGAAGAAGATGGGTTTTGAAATGGGTATAGGTGAAGGAGGGAGTCGATTGAGTTGGAGTGAGATTTGAAAGAGGAGTTTGGGGAAGATGGTTTGGAGAGATGGAATGTGGTGATGGGTTTAAGAATAATGAGTTGAGGGAATGAGTTTTCAAGAAGGGTTAGAGGTTGGGGCATGGAAAGAAATGAAGAGATTGAAGGAGTGTTGAGAGAGGGTGTAGAAGTTGAGATCATTGGTGATGGGTTGGAGGATTTGGTTTTAGAAATGAGTATGGGTTAGGCTTGGTGGATCTTGGAAATGAAGTTTGGAGATGGGTTGGGAGAATCGAGAGTAGTGGAAGGAGAGGAAAGGAAAGAATGAAGTAGGGAGATAAGAGGATGTGAAGAAAAAGAAGAAGATGGGTTAGGGAAGATTTTAGGGTGAGAGAGTGAGAGAGGATGGAAATATGTGTTGGGGTTTTGGAGAGGGTTTAGAGGAGATGAAATGTAGTGGAAATAGAGGGAATAGGTTTTAAGCATCCCTAAATAGTAAGAAAGGTGGGCCCCACAAGTGTATGTGTTGCAAAGGGGGAGAACCAAGTTTTTTTTTTTTTTTTTTTTTTGGGTCCGTTTCATTCACTTTTAGTAAATTGATTATTTTTAAAATTTTTATGATGATTTATCATCAAGTTTCAAGTCATCTCACCAAATTTCATATCATTTGGAGCTGTAGATAAATTATTAAAATTCTAGAAGTAACCATTGTCTGAAACTGATAATTTTTAGACAGTTGAAAGAATATCTTAATTTTTGACTATATTATAATTTTTATTTTATTTTTTTCTTATTTTTATATAAAACTATACTCATTAAGCTTCAATCTGGATTTTGAATCACCTAAATCGGAGTTTTAAAGAATGAGATATGGATTTTTGAAGTTGACCAAAAATTTCAGGAATTTCGGCGGGGGCAACGCGTGGCGGGCGGGGTCCCGCGGACGTTCTGGAGCACTGGGCGGGGGCCACGCGTGGCGGGCGGGGTCCCGCGTGCAGTCTGGAGCACCAGGCGGGGTCCCGGGCGGGGTCAGGGTGCTTGGGCGGGGTGGCCAGGCGGGGTCCCGGGCGGGGTCCCGCGTGGCTGTGTTTTCTGGGCGGGGTCACCTTGCGACGGGCATATCTCGCAAACCGGAATGAGTTATTCGAAGTGCCACATATGAATTTGGGGTAGGAGAAGCTGATCTACGCAATGGGCATAGTTATTTTTCAAGATTCCTCCAACACGTGGTCAAAAATCTGATTTTTCTACATTTTCACTAATTTTGGTAAAATTTCATTCGCCCCATGTATCATTAACCCTGAATGGATCGAAACTATCAAATTTAGCCCGGTATTATCTCCTTGCATGCAAATGTTGGCTTCAACCTCCAAATACTTCGATTTCCAGCACGTTTCTATCGATGGGTTGAGGTCCTGTACAGCTCCCGGACCCATTACCTAGCGTAGTTGCTTTCCTTCGCTACCCGATCCTAATTCCTAGTAAGTCTTACCGTTCATCTAAGATTGCCGGAATGAGTGTGGGATGAGATTCAAAATTAACTTCCTAGGCTTTACTAGATGACCCTGGGGTTGAGAGGTGTGATGTGGGATTTCCACATCCCTTGATGATGAACCTTCCAAGTATAATTTGGAAGGAAACCCAAAATTTACCTTTAGTTGGATACATTCCAACAGGGCATCATGGAACATGGGATGCGCTCATCCCATGGACAATACGTTACACCTACATTCATCGTTACTCTAACGTTCATTTTGCCCTAATCCCACCTATTTCAGTTGGTCCCATAGGTCCTAGGAATTTGGTGGACTAACTAGCTAAATCCCCTAGTCAATCGAATCGAATCTTGCCGTCAGGTTAAGACCCTCGGATCCCCTTCTCTCGCTACATATTCCTAACTCCTCGCAAGTCCTACCTTCCGTCTAAAATTGTTGGTTTAGGGTCTGGGATGGTTTCTAGCGTTCTAAGTCCCTGTTGCATTTTCTAATACGTATCCTCTCAAGTCAGCGGACGCGTTAGTGAGTTCATGACCCATGGCCCAAGGGATTCCAAACTATTGCTCTGATACCAACTTGTAACGCCCTGAAAATCGGGGGTCGTGTATGTACGCAACTCCCGAGTTTCCGAGGTCACTTATCATGCGTTTAACGTTTTAGGATTAATCCAATTAACTGCGCAAGTTTGGAACAACTGGAACATGAAGCACAACCACAAGTCTACTGAAATGGGAGAAAAACATCACCTATATATATGTACACGTCCAAAAGAATGAGGGCACATGGCGCCACACGACGACAAAATCACAAAAAATATATCATGTCCAAAAAGAATAGGGCTGAGCTCCCAGCTCAGCAGTCCGTCGTCATGGCTACGAATCCGCCGCAGCTCCATCCATCAGCTGGAAATAGGAGTACTCCTCCTCCTCATCCAAGCTCGCAGTGCCAGGCTCCTCCTGATCTTCGCCACCTGCATCTATGGAAGTGTCTGGTTGGTGTTTTAAAACACCGTCCCAGAGTGGGAGTGAGTGATCAACTCAGTGCGAACCATTAATCTTAAGTTGTAACAGGCATCAATCATAATAGGAATTTAATGAAAAGCAGGAATTCAACAACACCTATGACTCTTATTAAATGCGCATGAAATGCGATGGTATGATGCATGCCCTCGCCACAACACTCCCTCAAGCGACTACGTCTACGATCGCAAATGTCATCACTCCCTCAATGCGACCTCGACTTCCGAGTCGCCATCCTAACTAATGCGTGAAATGCGATCATGTTAGCCAAGTTGTTAGTTAAAGTCCATTCATCCAGCAGATTTGGGGATTCTGGATCACCCTACATGTCACTGCCCTAATCTGGTTGCGAGGGCACGATCCCATCAATGCGTGAGGCCGAGTCCTCGCGGTCCGTGATCCCGTCGGGGTCCTCATCCCCGACTCCAAGCACATGAGGAGTGCCGATAGAGAAGGGATCGCACGCGGTCACTACGGGGAGGCGCGGTACCTCAGCGTAGGCCGACAGCTCGGACACAGTGTCCCATTCCACCATGCCCGGCTCACGAGACTGTGGACCAATTGTAGTCAAATTTTCAGTGGGCCACAAAGGTTATAGGGTGCATCAGGTTCCATACATATGTGGGCGAACATGGTTAACAGACAGGGATGATCAGGTAGTAGGCTAATCCGCACAAATCAGGCGAGCATGAAACGAATGACCTCGGGCACAAAGGTCCCATGTAGTCGAACTACAGCCACCCGAACACTCCCGCCCAATCCGCGGGTCTAGCCTTAGCGTAGTCCTACCGATGGGGCTACCCTCTCTCGTCAGGTTCCTGACCATCCCAAGAGAGTGGAAAGAGATCTACAACATGCTCACTACTCATACTATCAGCTAGTACATCCAAGTCATAATCTCATGCATCCTAACCACACAAAACAAATATCTTTAACACACAATCAAGTATCATCATAGAATTTAGGTGCATGTGAGTGTATGTGTGTTGTGTGAGGAAGTTAAACACTTCCCCATCTTGAGGGATCATAAGCATTTGTAATTAATCACACACACAATTAAAGCATTGCATATGATGGAAATGTATCAACAACCACAAGCATGTTATCAATCAACTTTAAAATCATGTGAAGGCACAATATATATAACATTTGAGAATCAAACATGCATATTCTAACAAGTTCAACATCATGAAAATCCCTAGGGTTTCCTAGAATTCCAAATACGACATCCAAGCACTCAAAATCATTAAATCCGTATTAAAGTTGGTGCTAGGCCACCTAAGAGTAATAGTCCGCACCTATGGATCGTTGGCGACACGATAAACGTCCTAGGAAAGGGGCTTTTGGGACGATCGGCCGGAATCCCTAAACCAACCCTTGCATGTTAGTTTCTCCATGACAATCCCACCACAATACATGGATTTCAAGAAGAAAAAGGGAGAAGAAATTACCTAGATGGCCCACGAACGAATTTGGGGTTACGGCGGAGGGTTTTCTCCTTTGGAAAGGGAGACGGTGTTGAAGAATCGATTCTCTTGGGCCCCAACTCGATTTAGGGTCCACCACACTTCCTTGCCTACCCTTTCTTCTTACTTCACTCTCCTTGGTTGTTGGAGGATGGTGGAAGTTGCTAGGGAGAGAGATGGGAGGTTGGAGTTTTGGAGGAGATCAAAGAGAGCTTGGTTGTTGGAGATTTGGAAGGAGATTAAGGAGAAGGGGAATGGGTTGTTGGGAGGTGAAGGGAGAGATAGGAGGGAGAGAGGGTTGTTGTTGAGAGAGTGAATGAGATTGTGAAGAGGGCTAGGGCTTATTTCCCTAGAGTTGGGTCTCTTGGCCCCATGGTTCCTAATTTTCCCAAATTAGACGTATGGAACCCCTATTAAGTGTTGAGGTGGCCCTAGAGCCTCATTGGCCACCAAATTCGGCGTGTAGTTGTCTCCTAACCCTACTAGGGTCCATGCAAAAATTGAGGACGAACGGATGAACGGTTATATGATCTGGAAGGGCGCCGCCGACCTTTAAGTGGCCCTGTGGGGCCCATTTCGGTGATTGAAATAGTTCTGGGGGTCTTCTGGCCATCAAAATTATAGGTTAAGTGATCCATGGCCCGATGAAGGGCCGTGCAAAATTTGGGAGCGATCGGATATAGGGTTTGGTCGCACGGGTCCGATTTGCGATCGACGGTCATCGTGCCACGATCGGGCCCCAGATTTGGTGAACGGGCGTTGAAAAATATATCAAACCATTACCGTAAATTTGGAAGAAATCCGATGGTTGGAAAGTCTCACATTTCAATTTCCTTGATCAGTGCCAGATTTCAATTCTGGCATTGGTGGGGTGCATGGGGCCCCCGCCAGATCCCACTTCTGGGCGTCTGCCGGAGTTGCGGTCCGCGATGGCATTCAAGCCCAGTGAGATCTATGATTTCCTAAATTTTTAGATTTTTCTGACCTTTCTCGGTCGCTGGGCGGCCCACACGGGCTGTTGTTAAATGTAAACAAGCCATCTGGCTTGGCGGCCCGCACTTGTCCCATCATAACTAGACTGGTCCATCCCAGTATGAACTAACATTGAGTGATAATGGTCATTAAGTGATATTATGAGTTAATAAAAAAAATAAATTTCAAGGATTTTTGGAAATTCAAAACAGTGAAAATCCAGGATGTTACAAAAGTCCTTGATGAATCTTCTATAAAAATTAGCATGCCATATAAGTGATCCAATATCTCTAACAGTTCGGGGGATAGGTAGATTAACAATAATATCAAGTTTTGAGCGATCTACCTCGATTCCATTTTTTGAGACAACATGGCTCAAAACAATTCATTTTTAAACCATGAAATGACGTTTCTCCCAATTTAAGATAAGGTGCTTCTCTTCACACCTAAACAAGACAAGAGATAAATTGTTGAGACATTCTTCAAAACTACTCCCAAATACAGAAAAGTCGTCCATGAAAACCTCAAGAAACTTCCCAACCATATTTGAAAAAATATTTAACATACACCGTTGGAAAGTTGCTGGGGTATTACACAATCCAAATGACATCCGTTTGAAAGCAAACGTGCCAAATGGACAAGTGAACGTGCTTTTCTCTTGATCTTACAGGGCTATCTCTATTTGGTTATATCCAGAATATCCATCAAGAAAACTATAGAATGAGTGACCTGCTACCCTCTCTAAAACTTGATCAATGAATGGTAGAGGGAAATGGTCCTTCTTTGTAACCTAGTTCAATTTTCTATAGTTAATGCAAACACAATAACCAGTGGTGACACGTATTGGTATGAGTTCGTTATTAGAATTCTGCACAATAGTTATTCCGAATTTCTTTGGGACTACTTGAGTTGGACTCACCAAAACACTATCGGATATTAGGTAGAGGATTCCCACATCCAATAACTTGATCACCTCATTTTTTACAACTTCCATCATGTTTGTTTTGCGACGCTTTTGAGGTTGTCTAATTGGTTTGATATCCTCATCGAGGTGGATCCGATGGGTGCATATGGAAGGGCTTATACCCTTGATGTCAGAAATTGTTCAGCCCAAGGCTCCTTTGTGGTCCCTTAGAACATTCAACAATTTAATCTCTTGATTCTTGTCTAAAAATGAAGAGATCACCGCAGGATAAGTTTTATTTTTCACCTAAGTATACATACTTAAGCTTATTTAGTAGTGGTTTTAAATCAAACTTTGGAATATTGGTTGGTGATGGCAGATGTTGCGAGTCCTCGATAAATAGGATTTGAGTGCGCGGTCTCCATTAGTACATACCAATATCCTGTGTTGTAGTGCTCTCATTATCATCACAAATTTCAGCAAACACTTTTTCTAAATTAAATTTTTTAAGTCCCCAAAGACTTGAATCAATTCCTTAGTCAGACTAGGTTCCAATTCCTCTTCTTCTATCAAGCAGTCCGTGAAATTCAGCTCATGGATTTCATTATTATAAATGGACTGCTTACATAGATTGAAAATATTTAGCTCTAGAGTCATGTTACCAAAAGACAAGTTCAACATTTTATTCCTACAATTTATGATTGCATTTGAAGTTGCTAGGAATGGGCGGCCTAAAATGATGAGAACTTGAGCACTAGCATTTACATATGGTTCAGTGTCTAGTACAATAAAATCCACGGGAAAGTAGAATTTCTCTACTTAGACCAGCACGTCCTCTAAAATTTCTCTTGGTACCTTAATGAAGCAGTCAGCGAGTTGGAGTGTAATCATGGTTCGTTTAAGCTCGCCTAACTCCATTTATTTGTAAACCGAATAAGGTACTAAGTTGACACTCGCACCCAAATCTAGCAAAGCATGCTCAATTTGGAAATTCCCAATAATACAAGGAATAGTGGGACTTCCCGGGTCTTTGTATTTGGGTACAACCCTTTGTTGAATGATAGCGCTCACTTTCTCAGTAAGGAAGACCTTTTTGTGTATATTTAATTTTCTCTTTACAGTGCACAAGTCCTTGAGATATTTAACATATGATGGAATTTGTCTAATGACATCAAGCAGAGGAATATTGACAGTAACGTTTTGGAGCACATCCAACACCTCTTGATATTTCATAGGGACAATCAGATTCCGTAGTCTAGATGGGAACGGAACTGAAGGCTCGTATGACTTAGTCGCTTTATCATTTTGTTGTTGCGGCTCTTGAACCATAGCCGGTTCATCCTTCTCTTGAGACAGTGCCTCATCCTCCAGTATTTCTACCGGTTGCATTATCTTGTTATCGACTTTTTTTCCACTTCTCAAGGTAATGATAGCCTTATCTTGTTCATGATGTAGCTCACTTGGATTTAAGTCTCCAATAAAATGTGTGTTTCTAGGGTTTGGCACAGGTTGAGAAGGAAGTGTGCATTTTTCCCTAGCATTTAGTTGAGTCTCAATCCTAGCCACGACCGTCTTTAATTCCTGATTTGATTGGATTAGAGACTAATTCATTTGAACTTGAGAGTTCATGAATGCGGTCAATGCATCCTCCACAGATGATCGCTTTGGCAGGGGCACATATGGTGCATTGTTAGGTGCCCCAAAGAAGTTGTTTTATGGAGGCATTTGAGGTGCATTGGGCGCATTAATTTGTGGTCCATTTCTCCAACTAAGATTAGGATGGTTACGGCAATTTGCATTATACGTGTTTTCCATTGGTTGCATAACTGACCTTTGGTAGTTATTTATAGCATTTGCTTGCTCATGCTCATGCGTGATATTTAGTACAACTAAGATTATTGGACAATCCTTTGTCTCATGGTCCGTACCACCCCAAATGCTACAAAAATTACTTAAGGAAGTGTTTACTTTAACCATATCAACCTTCCTAATTTTCAAGGTTTCGACCTTTCTAGCCAATGCAACGAATTTTACATTAAGGTCGTCTTCCTCTCTTAGGACGTACATTCTCACTTTCTTTCTAGGAATGGGTCTAGTCTGGTCTAATTTAGCAGAGACATCCCATGTCTTCGTATTCTCTGCTAACATATCTAGAAAATCCCAAGCCTCATTATGATCTTTGTCAAGAAAGGTTCCACCGCACATCATTTCTATGAACTGACAGGTATCCATGGTGAGCCCCTTTCAGAACGCATCAATCACGTGTCATGGTTCATAACCATGATGTGGACAAGTAATTAGAAGGTCTTTGAAGTGCTCCTAAGCTTGAAAAAACAGTTCATTCCCCTTTTGGGAGAATGACATGATTTCTTGTTTTAATGCATTTGTTTTGTGCTCAGGAAAGAACTTTTTAAAAAACTCTCTACTTAAGGTTTGCCATGTAGTGATGGTATTAGGTCTTAGAGAGTTGAGCCATGCTTTGGCCCGATCCTTTAGAGAAAATGAGAATAACCTAAACTTAAGTACATTCATATTGTCATTGTTTACTTGTAACGTTGCAATTACTTCTTCAAAGTCTTTGAAGTGCAAGTAGGGGCTTTCAGAATCTAAGCCATGAAATTTAGGAATCAATTGAATCACACCTGGTTTAAAATCAATGTTCCTTGTGTGAGGAGGGAACACTATGCAAGATGGTAAAGTTGATCTCTCAGGGTGTAGATGTTCACGTAAAGTCCGTGGTTGTTTAACACATTCCTATGAATTTCATTTTCATCCTCAAGAGGAGGATCGGGTTGATTTTATCTGTTTTGATTTATAGTTGGATCTAATAGATTTGGATTTGGATTATCAACTGAGTCTGTCATGGAATCCAAGTGATGTTGAGTGCCTCTTCTAAGTGAATGATCAAGGCCTAGAACTAGTCCACCTTTGGAAGAGAGCCGATTGTTTTGATCCCTACTCCAACGGAACATAAACCATCTACACCACATAATAGATACCACTAATTCAAATAGCAAGTATGATACTTAAAATAAAAATAAAAACTTAACCAACAACCCATGCGGCAGAGCCGACCATGAGGGTTCACTGCACAAAGCAAAATAAATCAACAACCCAGGCGGTAGGGCCAACCATGAGGGTTTAGTCCATAAAGAAAAATAAATCAACGACCCAGGCGGCAAGCCGACCATGAGGGTTCAACCACAAAGCAAAAATAAATCAATAACCCAGGCGGCAGGGCCGACCATGAGGGTTAAGTTCACAAAAAATTAATAAACCAACAAAAATAAAATTAATGCAAAAATTAAACTATGCTAATCTGGAAAATAGACTCGGTGGATGATCTTTGTGATTAAACAGCAACTGTAAGACAACCATAACACTTGGATAAAATCCGAAGTATGACGACTTTATGTCATAGTTAGTGCTTGAAAGACCCAACTAAATTTACTTCATATATATATATATATATATATCTACAGAAAATTTGGAGGGTTTAGAAGAGAACTTACCTTAGAAAAGAACTTACCTTAACTATCTTGCACAGATCTGATTTATCTTAGTCTCTCCTCGACAACGGTGCCAAAAACTTGATTGTTTGCTTCCAAGTGCAGATGTTCGTAAGTAATATCATGTGAATACATGGTCAATCCCACAGGGAGATGAATTACGAGAATGAGAGAATCAAATGCAAAACCAACTAAGTAATAAAAACTAAACTGATGATTTGATTTTGAGATTTTTGAATGGATGTAATTCAACTGAATTAAAATAACACCCAAGCTTCAAAGTTCCACACATAGGTTAATGTTCCAAAATCATGATGACTTGGATAACACAACTAGGATCTGAGCACTATAGTCAGCCTAGTCGGAAAATAAAACAGTTTAAATATTTTAATAAATGATATAAAAGATTAGAAAATAATAGATTTGCACCATTGATATATATTCTTAAGTGTCAGTGATTTTAAGAATTCAATATCAATGAGATAATAAAAATTAAAGAAATATAACAGGTTAAGAACCTCTCCTATCTAGGAAATCTGACTGATTCAAGGTAAGCCTATCCATCAATGTGGATCTCATATGATGGAAACATATGGATCTCACAAGAGGATAAAAAACAAAACCTAAATAATAGATAACATGCATATACCATTCTTCTCATCATTAAAACAATCAATCATCATAACTTAAAGAATTATTAAACCCATGTGCTTCCCCTCTAACTTGGGCTAGAAGGAACTTAGAAAAACATAACTAGAATAGAAAAAAAAAAAGAAACAAGAAAGAAATAAATGCAAATAGAAAAGATCTAAAAGGAAAAAAATAACTTATAAAATTGAAACTCTTTAAAAACCCTAAATATTGCTCTTGAGTGCTTCTAATGATGCTTACGAATACCCTAGGAAGCCCTATTTATAAGTAGGGAACTCCAATTTTTGTACGAAGTTGAAAAACCCTAGAAACTGCCTCAAATATACGCAGTTTTTCAAAATAGACTTCTCGCTGCACAGTTTGTTTAAAATAGATTTCTTGCTGCACAGTTTTCCAAAATAAACCTCAGAGCTTCAGAATATACTTTTTCAGGACAATTTCAGGATTCTTTACTTAGTTTTCTTGGATCTTTGGCATGTGAATTCTTCAATCTTGGTCTCCTACGATCCATCCCTTGACTTGGTAATTTTTTAGCATCAAATTCATGCTTTTAACACCCCTTTTCAATCCAAGCACTTAAATTTACCTTGCAATACATACATGAGTAAAATAGAATATTAAACGGATTCATGTTCATAAAACCAAGATATAAACGAGGAAAATTATGCAATATTTGAGTCTCAACAGTAGTCACTCACAGCTTAGCCTTTCTCACTAAGGCTCCGTTTGTTAAATCTAAAGTCTAAAGACGGAATCTGAAATCTTAAGTTAAAAAACTTGTTTGATAATTATGGTTGAAGTTTGAAAATTAAGTATTGAATTCGAAATAGCCTGTTTATTAACAAACATATAATTGTCTGAAATATGTTAATTTGACACATTTGTCCCTATCTCTTGCTTGGAAATGTTTTACATTATAAAAAAAATTATTTTTTATTAAATGAAAATAAAATTACTTTATTTAATTCAAATAAACTAAAATACTTAATAGAAAACTAAAATATCATTATTCATAATGCCCTTAATTCCTCTTAGCGGGAAGATTGCCACTACGTGTAGTGTAGTGTTGAGCACCAGTAGCAACAAAACCTTCAAATAAGGCCCACCTTGATGTATGTGACCCCAAAAAGGGTTTCAATGGTTAAATATGGCAGTGTGGTCCACTTGATAGCTCGATACGCATTATTTTTCGTCTCAAGCCTTAATATGAGCTCGCCAAAGGGATGGACGATTTGGATATAACACATACCTCATGAGGATCCACAGAACTTGCTGTTGTCAATACAACAGGTATATAGCTGGTGTGAGGTACACCAGCCAATCCGCATTTTACTTGACGTGGATTAACTAGCAACAGGTTGAATAGCCAGATTCGCTACCGTAGTGACGCCACCAAGTTCTGTGGGCCCACTGTGATGTATGTGGGCCCTACTATGATGTATGTGCTTTATCTACACCGTCCATCTATTTGGAGATTTAATTTTAGGGCATAAGTTAAGTGAACGTCAACCATTAAAAACTTTTTGGGGCCATAGAAATTTTGGATCAAGCTGATCTTTGTTTTTTCCATTCATCTGGGTCTATATAGCCTGTTCATCGTTTTTCAAGCTCATTTTAGGATATTTCACCAAAATTGAGATGGAAACAAAACTTAAAGGGGCCACACGAGAAGAAACAATGGGGATTCAGTGAGAATCGTTGAAACCTTCTTGTGGCCATAAAAGCTTTTTTATTTTTTTTTTCAGGGTAAATTTTTTATATTTTCACTTCATCCTCAATGGTGTAGGAATCGGATTGCGTACTGAGTTACTCAATACGCTCTTAGGGTGTGTTTGGATTCACGGTTTCGAGTGTATAGTATTGTATTAGTGGGGTTGATGGGACATATCCCTCGTTTGGAAACGAACGGCGGGCGACACATTCCACGTGCACAAATACGTCCGAGAACCACTTTGCATCGTCGATAGGATTGTACCTGCGGACGGCTATTCAGCGTCCAGCCCCGAGAACCACGAACATTTTCTTCTTTCATTGTGTTGCTGGTAATGCCCAATATGGCCATCTTTTGACAAATCCACACCGTCCATCATCTTCCTCTCGAGATTTAAACCATGAATGGTGAGCTTTAATCAACCGATGATGTAGCTCACTGAAACAATCAAGCTGAAACAGCTGCCGAACGATCTTCTTTTGATCATTGTAGTGATCATGAGGAAGTACATGGCCATGAAAGGTCAACATATTTTTGATGGGTTTTTCTTCCTCTACCTGATGAATGGTTCAGATCCATCTTTCACTGCATGATGGTGGCCCACAACGAAAAGACGGAACCTCTGTTTCGCAACAGAGTCGATGTACGTTGACTCTGTGAAGTTTGGTGGCCCACTTATTGAAGCTTCCTGGAAAAACCGCTCCATCCATTGGATTTAGGACGAAAAACCATCTGGAAGGGAGTGCTTTTGGAGTGAAATCAGCGTGGCCCATGAGGGTGTTTACTCCACCGTCCATTTCATGTTTAACAGTTGAAATTCTGCAATAGTTTGTATAGAAACGAAAGGACACCTAGGTCAGGGTAATGCCCACCCTTTAAAATGAATGAATGGCTCAGATCATTCAATGGAATAGCGAGTGGGTCCCACTACACAAAAATGTCCGACGCAGTGAAGACGCTGTTGGAGTTTTTGTATTTGAGAAGAAGACACGCACGCATATGATTGCCCATCTACACGCCACCCCATGTGTAGGCATGTCGCATTTGTTTGAGATCCAAGCCGTCCACCAAGTGGGAACTACCATGTAGATGCTCATGAATCAAAATTAGGCTATTTCACTATTTAACAATCCAGAATACAAGAAACAAGATCATGGCTTAGAATAACTCTTATTTTATGCCATCCATTGGCTTCATAAACTGTAGCTCAAATGATCATTAGACAAGCCTGAATTTTTTTCAAAGGCACCCATATGACAGGACTGATCTGATGGATGGCTTTGATCTCGCACATCTATCTCACTCTGCACATGAGATAGCCGTAGATGGGCTTCCTTACACGCACGTATATATATCGTGTGCCATTATTCGATCGTTTCCAAACATTGATCTAGCATGAAATTGTATACATGCTAGAGTAATACGTCTTATCCAAACATTGGTTAGTAGCACGTCTTCGCTGGATGTATTTTGAATTTCGTCCAATGTATACGTGAACAGTACCAGATACAATACAACACAACCAAAACGTGAATCCAAACACGCCCTTATCGTACTGAGTAAACTCAGTTGGGCCCACCGTGAAAGTAAGTGGTTTATTCACATCGTCCATACGTTTTTTCAGCTCATTTAAGGGGTTGATCCCAAAGTTGAAGCATATCCAACTCTCAAGTTGATCATAAGACAGGAAACAGTGGGAATAATGATTTCCATCGTTGAAACCTTCCTAGGCCCTACAGTGATGTCTATTTGTCATCCAAGCTGTTAATAATTTCACAAAGACATGGATGAAGGGAAAAATACAAAAATTCTGTGACACTCAATAATTTTGCAACGGTACAAGTTCAATTCACACTGTTTCATGTGGTGTGGTGCATTTGAGCTTTGGATATCTTTAATTTTGGACCCATGTCATAAAATTATCTAATAAAATAGATGGACGGAGTGGATAAAATATATAGATCATGGTGAACCCCACAGAGTTACTCAGTACGCAATCCGCTTCCCCGCATAAATCAGGTTGGTTCACACCTTGTGCGTTGACTATAGGCTACTAGTCATTTCCGTTTATTTATTTTTTTTTCAAACGTGTTCCCCGCCTGATGAGTGGACCGCCCTATCTTTGTGCCACGGTCACTGGACCCCACCTGATGAACGTCCCAGATCTCACACTCGTGATAATTGTCCCTGCCTGTCTACTCCTCAAACTGCCTTCCTGCAAATTGCATCAGCATTTCTATTTCTATATCACAGATCAAGTTTCCATTTCGTGTTCATGGGCCCGCTTATCAACCCATAGGAGTTTAAGATAAGATGAAGGGAGCTATCATCTATATACATTTTGAGCATATAGAAAGGACAACCAAATGGATTCTGAGATTAATCTAACAGGTAGAGTGCAAATCTCACCATTAGCAGACTGGTAGCCACATACGGTGATTGGGACAGTTGATCTTCGCTCCACCACATGGGAATGGGCAGGAGCATTGAGTGGCCACTATGATGTATGGATCCTATCCATACCTATCCATCCATTTTTTTAGTATCATTTTAGGGTATAAGCCCAAAAATGATACAGATTGAAGGCTTAAGTAGATCACACCACAAGAAACTGTTGTGATAATGATTCTCACCGTTGAAACTTTTCTAGAGCCTACAGTAATATTTATTGCAATCCAACCTATTCATAAAGTTACATAGACCTGGATGAAGAGAAAACACAAATATCAACTCCGTATAAAACTTTTGTGGTCCCCAGGAAGTTTTCAACAGTAAAAGTAAAAGTTTAATCCCCGTTGTGTAGTCCACTTGAGCATCGGACCTGCCTCATTTTTAGGCTTATACCCTAAAATGATACTAAAAAAATAGATGGACGGTGTGGATAAGACATACATCACGGTGGCCACTCAAAGCTCCTGCCCGTACCCAGCTGGAGACCCTCAGGGGTAGGATGCAATCCCATCCCCACATGGCTGGGTTGTTGGCAAAGTCAGTAGAAACCCTGTCACCATCCAATGATCCCGTGTGGTTGTTGGCTGATATTTGAACGATCCACCAACCTTTCCACCTTTAAGCCACTGATGGGATGGAGAGTGTTCGTGCGCTCCAACCAAAACATTAAAAAAAGTAACTCAATGACAAGAGAGATTAACATCGCAAAACACGCACAACCAAAATTTTAAACGCTGTCGTTCTCCTAATAAAAGGTGGCAAGAAGATACAAGCTATGTAAATGCAAAAGAGCATGCTAACGTTGTGATGTAGAGCAGGTCGCGGACACTTGCATGTCTAAGATGGGTCAGAAAAGGCTTGATCGACGACAGAAGTGATCCAAATCATCGGACCTTAAATCAAGCGTATCTTACAATACGAAATAAGTTATCTGACGTAAAATATATAATTTTGGGGTAGAATGAGCTACTTTAGCCAACCAACTCCGCTACGCCGGATTGCCTAAGCCAGATTTGCGAAATACCGCTAGATTGATAGTCATTTTCCTATTTTAATTTCGTTTTTAATATAAATAGTAAGTTTTAATTTGATTATAACTCTTCATCCGTTGGGCTTTAGGAGTTCGTCCAACGTGAAAAGAGCTTATAGAAAAATTAGGAGAACAGTTTGGTGAAGCTAAATAGGACACTTAATATTTTTGGCCGAAAACCTTGCGCACTTGTAGACATCATGACCACCTATAAATAGTAAGTTTACTATTTATAGTAGTAAGTCGCGAATTCTAGAAGTTTTAGTTGTAGTTTGATTCTGATTTTTTTCTCATTGCTTGGTACCCCTATTTAAAGCGTTGTGAACTCGTTTTTATTCATTTATTAATCAATTTCAAATTTATTAGAATTTATTTCTATTTTCTGCTTTCTTTCCTCGTGGATTCGAGAAGTCTCTGTGAGGCGTCCAAAGAAGTTTCGTGGATTCAGAATAGTTATCCTCTTGAGGAAGACGGTGCTCGACCTCACGTCCTTCCCTGCGTCACACTGAGGCGGTGAAGCTAGCATACAAATACATGACCAGATATAATTAAGGGTATACACGAACTGAGCTAGCTTGGTTAGCTCACTCGACTCAACTCAAAAAGGCTTGATTCGGCTTGGTTCAAAGCTGAGTTCGAGCCTAGTCGAGCTGATTTTTTTAGCTCAAAAATGAGTTTGAGCCGAGTTCGAGCTAGCCCCAACTCAACTCGACTCGGATCGAACCTAACTCGAATTAAACTCGGATCGAACTAGTTTGGTGACTCAGTACTTTAATATTGATGTTGCTCACCAAGTGTTTGATGAAATGACTCAAAGAAGTGTGGCTAGTGGCAAGGAAGGTATGTATATGAAACCAACACCCTTTTTTTCTTGATTTTTTATGTTGCTTAGAAGGTGTTTGATAAAATACCTGTAAAACCATTGCTGCTATCTCAAATACAGTGAGATTTGGAAGGTGCAGTCCAGGTGTTTGTGAAAATGCCTCAATGGCGAACTTGGCTCGAACTTGGCTCGAGCTGCTGATCGAACCGAGCCGAGCTGGCTAGTCAGGCTCGAGGATCGAGCTGAGCCGAGTTCGAGCCGAGGTCAGCTAGTGGCCGAGATGAGTCGAGCCAAGGCCAGCTCGACTCGGTTCGACTCGATGTACACCCCTAGATATAATTAGCAACATACATACAAAAACTTGCCAACATTGTGTTACAACGAGAAAACAAGCTTGGAAATGTAAATATAAGCAAATACTGTAGCATGCTAGTTAGTCTTGAATTAAAAGTGTATTAGGCTAAGACTATTAACTGATTAGTTAATCAATCCGTAAAGGCCAATGAATTATACATAAGGCCATTGCCTATGCAAATCAATAAAAGTAGCAAAAAATGAAGAACTTGAGACACTCATCAATTGAATAAAAGAAATCATCTTTTCGTTTCACATGGACGTTTATCTTAGCTTAGTATTAATTTAACAACTCCACTTATGTCCAGTGCAATGCTACAACAAGTCCATATTAATTAACGTAGCTTTATTTTAGTTTTATCCACTTTTATTTAATGCATCAATGTAGTATATTGAAATCGATTTAGCTTCTTGTCCAATCTAATCGTTGTATTCCAAATCCCTAAGTCCTTATCAATTTCTCTAAGCCGTGACCAATTGGTCAAATCATGACAGTCTCATGATTGTCCGAGCTCACATGATCGGCAAGCATCCACGGCCAATTGGCCTGTATGAATTGTTGTTGATAATTTCTTTTGCTTTATTATTTACTTACTGATTGGATTACATTCATATTTAATTTAATAAAAATCGATACTTGGCATTATATTTTCCATTTTTTTCTTTAGGTATTTACTTTGTTAATAAATGACACAAGTTATTATTGTGGTAATAAAAAGTCCTTGCATCCAAGGCAAATGGTAACTGATTTGTGACCTTGTTTGTAAATCACGCGAATCATTTTGTCATGGAGTCGATTGAGCCCTTAGAAGCTAATGATTGAATATATAAGTGGAAGTGTAACATCAAGGAGGTAAAAACATGTATATGATGTTGACTATGTGACCCTAACCCTTGAGCCAAAACAATATAAACCTCTAGATGATCCTAACCCTATTAGGTAAACCCTTTATTGATCATTTCTTAGCCAGCATTATTTGGACATACTTAGATTGACTTTAGAGGACTTGAGTTACTAAAAAAAACTGCATAATTCCAGTAACCATTAGTTCCACTGAACCCACCTTCGGACCGATCGAAATCGATTAAAATAAGTCAACGTGCTTTACTGAAATTCAATGTTTTTTAGCTGTAACCAAATGCCACATTCGGTCCAACCAAAGACTATATTTGGTCCAACCAAAAACCACATTCAGTATAACCAAAAGTGTAAAAATCTGTCCAGCGACTTTTCCTGTCTGCTCTATTTGATCCAACCGAATACTAGCTTTTCTGCCAGTTTTATGACAGTTAGCAATCGATTCCTTTATATAAAACATTCGGTCTTTGAGTACTTTATTGGGTTTCGGTATAATAGAATCTTAAATGAATCCCACTCAAACTCCACACCCCAAGCCTCTAATTCAATAACGAGATTTGATTCATTACTCTAACGAGAATTCCGAAAACCCTTAATATTATTATAATCCTCAATAAATGGTTCGGATCGATCGATTGGAATGCCAATGTGAAGTGATGCATGCAACTAGGAGCGCTGTAACCTATGCTCTTACACCACTTAAGCATTTATGTTTTTAAATTCCCTTAATAGTGTTTTAATTTCCATAAATATATAACAAGCATTTAGGGCGTGTTTGGGCGGTCGGATTAGAAGGGACTAGGTGGGATGGAATTGCATCTGGTATTGTGCCAATTCCACTCCATGTTTAGGAAGAATGGAAAAGCTTGGAATTAGATTAGATGGAATTGCATTGGGTCCGTGCTAATTTCACTCAATATTAGCAAGTTGTGTAGGTCCCACCATGATGTGTGGGCTATATCCACACCGTCCACCCATTATTCAAGATTATTTTAGAGCATGGACCAAAAAATTAGGTAAATCTAAAGCTCAAGTGGACCCCACCATAGAAAGCAATGGGGATTGAATACTTACCGTTGAAAATTTCTTTGAGGCCACATAAGTTTTGGATCTGCCTCATTTTTAGGCCCATGCCATAAAATGAGGTTACAAAACAAATGAACAGTTTAGATATAACACACGGTGTTATTCTCAATAATTTCAAATGATGGTAGGTATATCCATTCAATGTACCACTATATTACCAACAGTGCATGCAATTAATCTTATCCCAAGGCGGCAACATGGGACAATCCTACCTTGGGTAATAATTATGTTTTTTGAATCCCGTCCACCTAATTCCTTCTAATCCCACCGCCGAAACACGCTTTTACATCTGCCAAGGAATGTACAAATGTTATTAAAAAAACAACAAATGAAAAATCCTATTCAACGGGACTACCGACTCAAGTGGTCCCACGCCTTTTACTCAGCCAAGAGGATGGTAACGACTAGAGCATCAGGTGACCGCTTTTTTAATAACTAATACAGCGGACCACCAGAAGTGGACCCGTCCGCAGTTGGACCCACCGTTAGATTGCGGAAATTTTTTCCGTAAAAACTTACACGTATTTACGTCTACAAACGAATTTACGAAAAATCAATAATAAAATAGAGAACCATAGTCCACGGGACTACCAACTCAAGTAATCCCACGGCTCCTAGACGGCTCCTACCAGTCGAAACGATGGGACCCACCAGCATAATCCCGAGGGCCACCAGAAGTGGGCCTCCTCATGCACGAGAATTTCCAGCAGCAGCTGCTCTCATACGTCTCCCCCAGGAGACTGACGTGGCACGTCCGTACGATCGGGTCCTCAGACCCGCCAGCTGCGATTCCCAGTCCCCAAAACCCGATTTCTTAATCCCGCTTTTCCTTAATAAAACGCCGTTAAAACCGCTCTTAAGGCGGTAATCGTAGTCTTCCCGAAGCACAGGGTCTGACAGCACTCTGTACGCCTCCCGAGCCTCTATGAACTGCTTCGTAAAATCCTCCTTTTCGTTATCCGACCGACACGTGTCGGGATGCCACCTCCGCGCCATCTTCCGAAACGCGGCCTTTATCTCGTCCTGACCAGCGCTCTCAGTCACCGACAGGAGTTCGTACAACGTCGTGGGACGAGCTGACGTGGCGACGGAGGCAGAAAACCGGGGTTTGTAGTGGAGTCTGGTTTTAGGGAAGAGCGGTTTTAGGGTGGAAAGCGGTTTTGGGGTGAGAGTGAAGGATGGAAGGTGGTATTGCATGGTTTTGGGTTTTAAACTAGGAAGAGAGAGTTGGAGAAAAAAGGACATGAGAGGGAGCGGGGGTTTGTTGGGGTTTATATAGGTTGGGGAAAAGCGAGGTGGGGCCCACTTAAGAAGCTACGGTTTCGATTTCGTGTTTTGGTGATTTCTTCTGGAGGACGTGGTTTTGATTGTTATTCAAATCCAAATTCTCCATCTGTAATGACTAAAATACCCTCGGATATTTCTTTTTGTTAGGGTAGGTTACGAGAAGGGGAGAGTGGTGGTGAATCATTTGTGGTGCCCGTGGCGTACGTGTGAGACGATCCGGACCATCCAATCCATGGTCCCTTTGTGGATGGCTTGTAGGTTGAGAAATACAGTGATCTAACGATCTTAACCGTCGACCATGGAGCGTTTTATAGTTAACGGTCTATATGATTGTTACCCGAATGGATGGTTAGGATGGTTCCAGCCTTTGGATTGTCTCGATTGGTAATTCGCTGCATGCCCCTCCTACGTGTACCGTGGATGAGTAAACGGTGGTGAACTTAGATTCTGGAGACTATGAGTCGTTCAATTGCTGCCATCCTGATGACCTATGCATGATCCGGGCCGTTCATTCCACGAGGCCAACTAGGATTAGACTATCCCAACCGTTCACTGGCGTGCCAATGGTTGGTAAAATAGAAAGGGCAACAAACCACATTACACCGAATCGGGTGGTTACGATCGGAGTGTTTACTGTGGTGTGGTCCACTTGAGCTTTGGAAATGCTTCCATTTTAATGTTATGCCTGAAAATTAGCTGACAAAACAAATAGCAGGCGGTAGTAGCAACACCACCTAATCAGCGCAACCATACAGATCGCAAAAATCAGACGCAGATTGCCTGCGGACTCTGCAGCTTCGAGGTGGCTATCGAACGGGAAACGTATTGGCTACTCCCCCACCAGCCCCGCGGCTGGTGGTCGGTGCTCTGTGGGCCCATCATGATGTATGTGTTTCATCCATTCCGTTCATCCATTTTTACAGATCATTTTAGGGTTTCATCTTAAAAATGAGAGGGATATAAATCTCAGGTGGACCACACCACATGAAAACAATAGTTATTGGATATCCACCATTAAAATCTTCCTAAGGCTCAATGTATTGTTTATTTGACATCCAATCTGTTGATTAGGTCATACAGGCCCAGATGAAGGGAGAAAACAAAAATCAGCGTGATCCAAAACTACTATGACCCCCAAAATGTTTTTAATGGTCGACGCTCATTCAACACTGTTTCCTGTAATGTGGTCCATTTCAGATTGGGATATATCTCATTTTGGGTCTCATACCGTAAAATGATCTATAAAAGTAGATAGACCACATGGATGCAACACATACATTATGGTGGGCCCCACAGAGCACCGACTATCAGCCATTGGCTGGTGTCCGGGAGTAGCCAATCCGTTTCCGTTGAACGGTGCTCTTTGGACCCACATGATATATATATATATATATATATATATATATTATATATATATAAATGTTTTATCCACGCTGTTCATATATTTTGGACATAAGCACGTGAGTTCAAAACTGAGATAGATGCAAATCCCAGGTAAATCACACCATAATAAAATAGTGGTGATTGAACGCCCACCGTTAAAAACTTTCCGGAGCCTAATACAATATTGATTTGCCATCCAACCTGTTGATCATGAAGACAGACGTGAATGAAGGTTAAAAAATATAAGCTTCATCTAAAACTTTTATGGCCCCAAAGAGGCTTTTTATGGTTGCCGTTCATTCGATGCATTTTCATGTGTTGTGGTCCACATGAGATTGGACCGTTCATTCGATGCATTTTCATGTGTCGTGGTCCACATGAGATTTGGACCGTTCATTCGATGCATTTTCATGTGTCGTGGTCCACATGAGATTTGGACCGTTCATTCGATGCATTTTCATGTGTTGTGGTCCACATGAGATTTGGATCTCTACAATTTTTGTATCCATCATTCCTAAAATGGTGTAGAAATAAAGGTAGTTGGTGTGAATAAAATACATATATCGTTGTGAGTTCCACGTAGCACGTACGATTCAGTGGCTACCGGATACTGAAAGCGTCAGCAGGACATTAGCCACTCACAGCGTTAGCAAGTAATCCGTTTCCGCAAAAATGAAACTTAGGTGGGCCCTCCGTCTTTTTTTTTTTTTTTTTTTTTTATTTTTTATAATCTTAATTCAGTGCATTGGGGACAAAAAATAGTAGGATCCAAGACTCAAGTGTAGGGGTGTACACGGGTCGGGCCGAGTCGAACTGTCCTCAGCTCATCCAGGCCCGTTCAACAGCCACACCAGGTTCTAACCTGACCGGGCCTGGTCACCGGGCCAACATCTCCAGCCCGAACCGGGCCCGGGCGAGTTCGGGCCGAGTTTGGGCCAGTTTCGAACCTTCGAGTTCGGGCCAGTTTCGAACCTTATACCAAGTTCATGGGAAGGGATTTGGCAGGTCATAATCCGTGTGTCCCATTAATTTACAAGGCCCTCGATCAACGGTTTAGATAGTTTTACTATAGACTCCACAAAAATCTTCTGTCTCTGGCCTGAAACGTTCAATTCCTCCCGGTGACCATACTGCCCAAAACAAATGGGTGACTAGAGAATTTGTTTTAGCCGTTTATTTTGTTTTATACCTGTGGCCAACCTAAGGTGTTTATATCGGCCTGATTTTCGAATCAGAAGATCTAATTAGTACATCCAACCGGATGGAACTAAGATTTCATTTTTCTAATCTATATTAAGACAAGAAATGTGACACATGTGTTTCGCATCTAGGCCGTCCTTATTGGTTCTCACTTTGAACATCCATATGACCCAAAAAATAGGATGATAGACTCACACATCACAGTCATTATTGCTTTTCCAACCATTGATTCTTCTGGTAGAAATGTGGCCCACTGATAAGTGGGAACCAGGGCTAGCCCACCTGATGACTGACCCAGATCTTGTACACATGATATTTTTGCCATGTTGCAAATCATCTTCACAATCTTCATGAAGAAATGATTTGATACTCTTGCAGAGTGATGGATGAGACATGAGTAGTTAGAAATTACTTAGAAATTATATATGTGGCTTTAAACCTTTCAATTACAAGAACTTTATATAGATATATATATATATATATAATATTATATATATATATATATAATATATATATATATATATATATATATATATATATATATATAAAACTGGGTTTCGGACCGAGTCGCGTCGGGTCGGGTCGGGTTGGCCAGGGCGAGTCGGGTTTCGGACTGAGTCGGGCCGAACTGGGAGGTATCCAAACTCGGCTTGAACTCAGTTTCGGGCCTAGAAAATTGGCCTTTTCTAACCCGAACTCAGTTACGGGTCAGGCCGAGTCGGGCTTTTTCGGGCCGGGTCGAGCGAGCTAACCGGGCTAGCCTGGTTTGTGTACACCCCTACTCAAGTGTGTCGCATTAGAGGAAAAGTTAGGTTGGGAAATTCCTACCGTTGAATTCTCACTAGTTGACAGTGATATTTACATGTCATCCGTACGTTTTATAATGTCATTCCTACTTCGGATGAACTGAAAATGTACAACCTATATCCATACTGTATGATATTGTCCGCTCTAAGTACAGCCCGCACGGTTTTGTTCTTCGGATCACCCCCAAAAGGCCTCATACAGTATAGGGTGACAACTCCACATATAACCACCACAACTTCAGACGATACTTCTGATGTGGGACAAAGTTTCACATTCACTGTGTATACAGTAGCCTGCCAGCACAGTAGCCTGCCAGCCACATCTTGGGGCCTGCCCACATGTGACCACAGTGACGTGGCGTCACAATATCTCCCACCGAGTGTAGTGTTGTCCTCAGCTCTGATACCATTTGTAACAGCCCACACCCACACTGTATGATATTGTCTACTCTAGGTACAACCCGCACAGTTTTGTTCTTGGAGTCACCCCCAAAAGGCCTCATACAGTATAGTGTGGCAACTCCACATATAACCACCACAACTTCAGACGACACTTCTGATGTGGGACAAAGTTTCACCTTCACTGTGTGCACAATAACCTGTGGCGACGGGGCGTCACGAAAAATACGAATATAAATCTGATTCAAACGTCTATGGTACCATGAATATTTCAACTGTTTTAGTTCAATTATCATGTTTTCGGCCACTTGAGTATTGGATACAGATCATTTTTAGCCTCATGCATTAAAATGAGCTCGTATAATGGATGAACACGGTGAATTTCTAACAAATATGGTGATGCGCCATGCATAGGTTTCCACAGCAGGAACTTCCTGTGAAGGTCTTTTGCAGAAAATCCACTTAGCCAAAAATCAGGATGGTACACTGGGCCTCACCTGATGAACGTCCCAGATCTCACACTCGTGATAATTGTCCCCCCACCTGTCTGGTCCTCAATCTGCCTTCGTTAGAATTGCAACATCATTTCTATTTCTATATCATAGATTAGCAAGTGCACATCCATCGCATATTTATGGGGCCCGCTTATCAACCCATAGGAATTTAAGATAAGATGAAGGGAGCTACCATGATCAGACGTGGCAGCAACATATGGTTGATTGGGACAGTTGATCTTTGCCCCACCACATGATGGGTTGTCGGTAAAGTCATTGGAAACCCTGTCACCATCCAATAATCCTGGACGCGTTTGGCTACTGACCGGGCTGGTGGTCTGTGCTATGTAGACCCACCATGATGTATTTGTTTTATCCACTCCGTTCATCCATTTTGAAATATAATTTTAGAGCTTCATCTCCAAAATGAGGTAGATCTAAATCTTAGGTGGACCACACCATGGGAAAACAGTAGTGATTGAATGTCCACTGTTAAAGACCTACGGCCTACTGTAATGGTTATTTGACATTTAAACGGTTGATCAGGTCATACAGACTTGATGAAGAGAAAGAATATATAAGCCTTTTTTTTTTAATTTTTTATTTTTTATTTTTACCCACGCACAAACACTACACGCACTCACACCGTGGTGGGTTTTAACCACCAATGGATACTCGAACCCTTGACCGGGTGTTGAAACTCCGGAGAGTCTAATAAAAGCTTGATCTGAAACTTTTGTGGCCTTAGGAAGTTTTTTACGGTGAGCGTTCAATCAACAGTATACAGTTCACTTGAGATTTTTGGGCTCATACCATAAAATGATCTAGAAGAATGTATGGACGGCATGGATGAAACACATACATCATGGTGGGCCCACAAAGCACCGACTACAGGCCATTGGCTAGTGGGAGGGTCCGTAGCCAATCTGTTTACGTGTTTTCTGACTAAGATTTGGACGTTCCATAAAAAAAGTACTTACGAAGAACAGAGATTAGAATTGAAAGACGTACACACAATCAAAACTTTAAATGTAATCATTCTCCTAATATTAAATGGCAAGAAGATAGAAGTTATGAAAGTGCAAGAGAGCACGCTAACGTTAACGCGGTGAAGCATAGTGACACATGACTGGATATAATTAGTCACATACATACGAAAACTTGCCAATATTATACTACAAAGAGAAAATAATTCAAAAATGTAGATATAAGAAAATATCGTAGCATGATATTTAGTCTCAAGTTAAAAGTGTATGAGGTCAAGGTTATCAACTGATTAGTTAATCAATCCCGGAAGACCAATGGATTATATATGAGGTCACTGTCTATTCAAATCTATAAAAGCAGTAAATAATAAAGAGCTCGAGACTCTCATCAATCGAATCAAAGAATTCTTTTATTCAATTCAGCACTACCTATCTTAGCTTTTCGTTCCACATGGACGCTTATTTTAACTGAGATTTAATTAAGCCTTTGCACTTCTATCCATCACAATGCTACAACAAATCTAGCTTTATTTTAGTTTTATCCACTTTTATTTAACACATTAGTGCAACAAATCGAAATTAGTTTATCTTCTCGTCCACAGTCTCATCGTTGTATTCTGAATCCCTAAGTCCTCAGCAATTTCTTTAGGCCATGACCGATTGGTCAAATCATTACTGTCTCACGATCGTCCGAACTGTCTCACGATCGTCCGAATTTAGATGATCATCAAGTATCCATGGCCAATTAGCCTGCATGAATTGCCATTGATAATTTCTTATGCTTTATTTATTTACATATTATTTACTTACTAATTGTATTATATTCTGATTTAATTTAATAAAAATCAACACTTAGCCTTATATTTTTTGTTTATTTCTTTAATGTTTAATTTGTTAATAAATGACACAAGCTATCACCACGGTAATAAAAAAAAGTCCTTGCATCTAATGCAAAAGGAATTCATTTGAATGACTAACCCTCCACTTTGCAAATTGTCCGATTCCTTATCAATTGGTGGCCGAGTAGTCAGGCTAATCTTCATAAATCTAGTCATAATCTAATTATTTGGGATCTAAGGGTCACAAGGTGTTTGGTTCAAATCAAGTCGTATACGACTTTGGCACATACATAAATGTACTAGCGCAATCGAATTCCTACCAATCACTACATGTATAATCATACGTCGGAATTGAAGCCCTACAGATGTCACAACTTGTTTCCTTCTTTGGCCTATATACTTGGTATCCCATCATTAATTACGGTCATGATCATGACACATCTTTGCCAAATGTCCAACAAGGAGTGAACTTTATAGAACTTCTACTTAAAGCTAAAAATTATCATTCTTATTAAACTAGCATGGATGGGTTCTACCAGACGTATCTCAACAAACGTATGCATAATAGCACAAACGAATGTGGATTGCATTTATTAAAGAGAAATCATCACACGGATCCAATGTATGATAACTCGTGGTGAACCTATATTTGTTTTCCACTAAAATGGCACTTGTGTAGGAAATTTTAACTAAAATATTACGTAATACATGATAATATATGACTTAGTCGTGGAGATATAATGAACTCAATTTAAATTACATACCTAAATGGGAAGCCATTGTTCATGTTATTGATAAGAATATTGATCTTCCAAACTTGGCCTGAGCTGGCCCAAGCTGCTGGCCGAACTGAGCCGAGCTGAGTTCAAGCCGAGGTCAGCTAGTGGCCGAACCAAGTCAAGCTGAGGCCAGCTCGACTCGGTTTGACTCGATGTACACCCCTAGATATAATTAGCCACATACAGATGAAAACTTGCCAATGTTGTGTTACAAAGAGAAAACAGCTTGAAAATGTAAATATAAGCAAATATTGTAGCATGCTACTTAGTCTTGAATTAAAAGCGTATTAGGCTAAGGCTATTAACTTATTAGTTAATCAATCCTTAAAGGCCAATGAATTATACATAAGGCCTATGTAAATATATAAAAGCAGCAAAAAAATGAAGAGCTTGAGACACTCATCAATCGAATAAAAGAAATCTCTTATTCAATTCAACGCTACCTACCTTATCGTTTCGTTTCACATGGACATTTATCTTAGCTTAGTTTTAATTTAACATCTCCACTTATGTCAGCGCAATGCTACAACAAGTTCATATTGATTAACGTAGCTTTATTTTAGTTTTATCCATTTTTATTTAATGCATTAATGCAGTAAATTGAAATTGGTTTAGCTTCTCGTCCAATCTAATCTTTGTATTCCAAATTCCCAAGTCCTTGGCAATTTCTCTAGGCCATGACCAATTGGTCAAATCATGATAGTCTGATGACTGTCCGAGTTCACATGATCGTCAAGCAACCATGGCCAATTGGCCGGCAAGAATTGTCGTTGACAATTTCTTCTGCTTTATTATGTACTTACTCATTGGATTACAATCATATTTAATTTAATAAAAACCGATACTTGGCGTTATATTTTCTATTTTTTTTTTCTTTAGGTGTTTACTTTATTAATAAATGACAAGCTATCACTATGGTAATAAAAAGTCCTTGCATGCAAGGCAAATGGGCACTGATTTGTAACCTTGTTTGTAAATCACGCGAGTTATTGTGTGAGGGAGTCGGTTAAACCCTTAGAAGCTAAAGACCGAATATATAAGTGGAGGCGTAACATTAAGGAACAAAAAACATATATATGAGGTTGACTATGTGACCCTAACTCTTGAGCCAAAACAATACAAACTTCTAGATGATCCTAACTTTATTAGGTAAACTTTTTATTGATCATTCCTTAGTCAACAATATTATTTAGACATACTTGGATTGGCTTTAGAAGACTTGAGTTGCTAAAAAAAACTGCACAATTCTAATAACCATCCGTCCTACCAAACCTACCTCTGGACGGACCGAAATCAGTTAAAATAAGTCAACGTGCTTGACAGAAATTCAAGGTATTTCAGCTGTAACCAAATGTCACATTCGGTCCAACCAAAGACCATATTTGGTCTGATTGAAAACCACATTCGGTATGACCGAAAGTGTAAAAATCTGTCCAACAGCTTTCCTGTCTAATTTTGTGTGACTGAAGATCTATTTGTTTCGACTGAATACAAGCTTTTCTGTCATTTTTATGACGATTAAAAGTTGATTTCTTTATATAGAACATTTGGTCTTCGATTATTTTAATGGATTTTTAATATAATAGAAGCTTAAGTGAATCTCGCTTAAATTCCACGCCCCAAGCCTCTAATTCAATAATGAGATTTGATTCATCATTCTTATAAGAATTCCGAAAACCCATAATATTAGAATCCTCAATAGACGGCTCGGATCGAATGCCCATGTGAAGTGATGCATGCAACTAGGAGCACCATAACTTCTGCTCTTAGACCACTGAAGCATTTATGTTTTTAATTTCCATAAATATATAACAAGTATTTACATCTGCCAAGGAATGTACAAATATGATTAAAAAACAAAAAACAAAAAACAAAAATCATATTCAACGGGACTACCGACTCAAGTGGTCCCACGCCTTTTACGTAGCCAAAAGGATGGTAACCACCAGAGCATCAGGTGACCACTTTTTTAATAACTACTACCGCGGACCACCAGAAGTGGACCCGGTCCGCAGTGGGACCCACCATGAGATTGCGGAAATTTTTTTCCATAAAAACTTACACGTACTTACATCTACAAACGAATTTTCAAAAAAAATATTTACAAAAAATTAATAATAAAATAGAGAACCATAGTCCACAGGGCTACCAACTCAAGTAATCCCACGGCTCGTAGACGGCTCCTACCTGTCGAAACGATGGGACCCACCAGCATAATCCCGAGGGCCACCAGCAGTGGGCCTTCTCATGCACGAGAATTTCCAGCAGCAGCTGCTCTCATACGTCTCCCCCATGAGACTGACGTGGCACGTCCGTACGATCGGGTCCTCAGACCCGCCAGCTGCGATTCCCAGTCCCCAAAACCCGCTTTCCTAATCCCCCTTTTCGTTAATAAAACGCCGTTAAAACCGCTCTTAAGGCGGTAATCGTAGTCTTCCCGAAGCACAGGGTCTGACAGCACTCTGTACGCCTCCCGAGCCTCTATGAACTGCTTCGTAAAATCCTCCTTTTCGTTATCTGACCGACACGTGTCCGGATGCCACCTCCGCGCCATCTTCCGAAACGCGGCCTTTATCTCGTCCTGACCAGCGCTCTCAGTCACCGACAGGAGTTCGTACAACGTCGTGGGACGAGCTGACGTGGCGACGGAGGCAGAAAACCGGGGTTTGTAGTGGATTCTGGTTTTAGGGAAGAGCGGTTTTAGGGTGGAGGGCGGTTTTGGGGTGAGAGTGAAGGATGGAAGGTGGTATTGCATGGTTTTGGGTTTTAAACTAGGAAGAGAGAGTTCGAGAAAGAAGGATGTGAGAGGGAGTGGGGGCTCGTTGGGGTTTATATAGGTAGGGGGAAAGCGAGGTGGGGCCCACTTAAGAAGCTGCGGTTTCGATTTCGTGTTTGGGTGATTTCTTCTGTGGGACTTGGTTTGGTTGTTATCCAAATCCAAATTCTTCATCTGTAATGACTAAAATACCCTTGGCGTACGTGTGAGGTGATCTGGACCATCCAATACACGGCCCCTTTGTGGATGGGTTGTAGGTTGAGAACTACAATGATCTAACGATCTTAACCGTCTGATATTGACTCGGGAATTTGGACCACGGAAGATTTTATTGTTAACGGTTTATATGATTATTACCCGAATGGATGGTTAGGATGGTTCCGGCTTTTTTATTGTCTCGATTGCTGATTCGCTGTATGCAAATCGTATGTGCACCGTCGATGAGTAAATGGAAGGGATTAGATGGGAGTGGAAGGGATTGGATGGTAAATCCCGGGAATGGCCGGGCGTGCCAAACAGTGTAGGTGATCTGATCCAAATCCGATGGATCTTCAGACAATCCACTGACAACACCATCATTACCTTCCAATCCATCCTAATCCGTTCAAATTAGCCTGCGACGTGTTTGATTCATAGGATTGGAAGGGATCGGACGCTTTAATCTCGGATTGGCCGGGCGTGCCAAACGGACTGGATGTATCAATCGAGGGATATAGCAATCCCATGGATCTCAAGACAATCCGCTGACAACACCATCATTACCTAGAAATCCACGCCATCCACTCTAATACCATTCACTCCCTTCTAATCCACCCGGCCAAACGGGCCCTAGATTCTGGTGACTGGGAGTCGCTTGATTGCTGCCATGCTGATGACCTATGCATGATCCGGGCCGTTAATCCAGCGAGGCCAACTAGAATTAGACAATCCTAACCGTTTACTGGGGTGCCAATGGTTGGTAAAATAGAAAGAACAAAAATCCATCGGTGGTTACGATCGGAGTATTTCCTGTGTTGTGTGGTCCACTTGAGCTTTGGAAATGCTTCAATCTTGGGCTCATGCCCGAAATTGAGCTGACAAAACAGATGGGTTGATATTGAACGATGCTCGCTGGACCCAACATGATATATATGTTTTATCCACGCCGTTCATCTATTTGTCTGTATCGTTTTAGGACATGAGTTCAAATTCGATATAGATCCAAATCTCAGTTGGATCACACCATAATAAAACAGTGGTGATTGAACGCCCACCGTTAAAAACGTTCTAAAGCCCAATACAATGTTTATAATTGTGATGTTTTTGAGAAATCTACCTGGTCCATCTGTTTTTTTAGCTTAATTTAGAACATGAGATAAAAATTAGTAGGATATAAGACTAAAGTGAGCCACACTAGAGGAAAAGGTAGGTTGGGAAATTCCTACCGCATAAGCCTCACTGGGGCCAACAGTGATCTTTACAAGCCATCCAAACCGTTCATAACATCATATTTCTACTGGGATGAATTGAAAACACAAATATAAGGCTGATTCAAAACTTCTATTGCACCACCAATATTTCAACTGTATAAGTTCAGTCATCATGTTTTCGGCCCACTCAAGTATTGGATTCAGATCATTTTTAACCCCATGCATTAAAATGAGCTCGCAAAATGGATGGACGGAGTGGATTTCTAACAAACATTGCGGTGGGCCCTCCTAGGTTTCCACCATAGGAACTTCCTTCCCCCTCCCCAAAATTCAAGCTGGGTGGGCCCACCACCATGTTTCTTGTGAAAGCCTTTTGCAGGAAGTTTCTGTGCAAGGATGTTAGGTGGGCCCACCACCATGTTTGTGGAAAATATACTCCGTTCATCCTTTTGGTGAGCTCATTTTAAGACAAATGAGGTGGATCCAAAACTAGAGTGGACCACACAAGAGGGAAAATTGAGAAAGAAATACCGAATGTTGAAACTACGGGTGTACATCGAGCTGAACCGAGTCGAGCTGGGCTTAGCACAACTCGACTCGGTCACCCGGCACACCCAGCTCGAACTCAGCTCGGCTCGGTGACCGACCCAGCATGTCCAACTCGGCTCGGCTCGGTCAGGATTAATCGGATCAGTTCGAGCCAGTTTCGAGCTTTCGAGCCGAGTTCAAGGTCGAGCATTCGAGCTTTCGAGCCGAG
>JAJHSJ010000774.1:0-37918 GCA_021015155.1 Magnolia officinalis
CTACCAACTGGCAGTCTATTTTCGAAGCCCGACCAGTCCGCATATTGAGAATGGAACCCGGATGCAACCCCGACTGGGGACCACAGCCAGGCTATGCCAGCGTAGGCCGACAATACGAATAATAGTGTCCCATATCACCATAATCGGCTCGCGAGTCTAGTTGCTCATTGGTCACTACGGGGAGGCACGTGGCCCCAGCGTAGGCCGACAGCTCGACCACGGTGTCCCATACCACCATGCCCGACTCATGAATCATAGCGGATCGAGGTACCATGGTTAAAAGGGATTCCACTGGTAAGTTTGGTACCCTAGGTTCAAGCAGAGGCGTCCAAACATGGTGAACATACATAAGACAGATCGGGTTACTTGACGAGCTCGGCTAGCTCGAGCGCACATCAAGTTGAACGATATGAAGCGCATGAGCACTTCGTGTGGCCAACCACTATCGCCAACCGAAGTACGACTCGAATTCGTCGAACACATCTCACGTGGCAAATGAATTACAGCCACGAATTCAAGTCGGGTACCGATTGTCTGGACTATAATCATAGCCCCAAACACAATCAATTGCAGATAGATAAAGCAGTAGTAAATCAAGATTCAACTCATACAATCAAGGTCTGATATTATCCGTTTAGGGCTGCCAGGGCTGTTGCACGCATTCATTGCTCCACTCTCTCCCCATCACCCTGATAGATCATACAACAACGTAAACATGAATTTAACATATGCATTACATAGATAAAATCATAAAAGTTTGAGCATGTTATGAAGCGCAACACAAGCATGAGTTTGTACATATTCAATTCCTAATCACACAACTATCTAAGGAAAACATACACATAGTTAAGAGAAGTTGAGAATCATATCTCAACACCCTTATACATTACAATTTGCTAACTACTACTCATTCAGACATTTCAACAAACACTTTAAAAGATATACATCAACATACATGACAAATGTTGATCACATAGGCATTAGGCCAAATCCTTTCACTAGGGAGTTACCCCAACCATAACACGCATACACCCACGAAGGATAGTCATGGCAAGCAGGAATCCAAGTTCCATATTCATTTAGTCATTTCCACAAACACTTGGGCCACACATTTTAGCATATATAGTGTGTATTGGCCGTGGCGTGATTTAGGTCAAATCCTTTCGTCAAAGGGGTATCGCCAATACAACAATCATGAATCCATGACAATTAGTCATGGCGAGCACGAATGAGAATTCTATACTCATTCAGTCATTTTCACAAACACTTAGAATACACCATTACAACATACATGGTGTATGTTAGCAAAACATGTATTAGGGCTATCCCTTCGCTAAGCAAGTATTTTATCCATGTATAATATATTCATACAGCAAATAATCATGGCAAATACATCTCCAAATTTTATACGTATACGGTATTTTCTAGAATACACAATATCAACATACATAGTGTATATAAGTAAAACATGTATTAGGGCGAGTCCTTTCGCCAAACAAGTAATTTATCCATATATAATATATTCATACAACAAATAATCATGTCAAGCACATTTCCAAAATTTATACGTATACCGTACTTTCTACAAATACCTAGAGTATGTAGAATTCCATATTTTTCATCTTTAATCGAAACAAAAAATGGACAGCACTTTGTACATGTGCAATTGCAAGCAGATCATGAATCTATCATTATCTGACATTGAAAGCATTGAAAACCATAACCTATACACCTAAAGTCCGCACCTTTTGTCGTAGAATCGTAACGGAGTCGATAGGTTTGCTAAGCTTCCGTATTCGGCAGTTTGGCAACCTATAGAACGAAATAGGTTAGCTATTTCATAACCTACAATCACCCAAGCCCCAAATCAGATTAGGGTTAGGGTTTCTTACCTAGAAATGGAGCTGGAATCGCCGGGAAAGCGACTAGAACAGAGCGGTGTAGCTCATAAAGCGGCAGGGAAGAGTGGCAGGGATGTTCTCCCACTGCTCCCACACTTTCTCTCTCTTTCTCTCTCTTTTCTCTCTCTCAAATCCGAAATTCGTATGGCTATGAGAGAGAGGGTTCTAAGGTCCTTATATAGTCTAAAAACTCACTGAAATAGACTTGGGAACAAGGTATACTTGGGTTTTGTCCAAAAGGCATCTGTTTCAGCTCAACGGAGGACTTCCGGCGGGCCTCCTTGAGCCAAAGGTCGGACTTAAGCTCACAGACACCGGATCTACGTTCTATTAAGTTTTCATTTCAGTGAGATTTCCAGATCACGCGTGGCGGACCAGTTTTAGTTCAACGGTCAGCAGATCTCGATCGGAGATTCTGAGTACATGTAAATGTGTATGAAATTTCTCCTGATCCGAGGGTGTAATTTGGTCTGATTCTGACGGTCTGGTTACTTAATACTGATCCGCAAGCGAGTGGTGCCAGATTACTATTCAAGATATTTTATTTTGAATTAATTTCACATTTCTCACACTCTTCACTCCGAGCTCAAGCGAATAGCGCTGGGACACTATCTGGATTTGATTTCCGAGATGGTTGTCAAGCCCAGCGAGGCGGTCCTAAGTCCTTAACTTCGTGTTAATCGGACTTCCGACGTGCGGTCCAGATCTGAAACGGAGTTTCGAGATGCTCCCAAGAGCAGCCGGGTAATGAGATTGATCCTAGATTTTAGGGTAACCTAGCGTCATTGATTCTACAAGTTTTGGGTTTTGCAGATCGTATTTAAAGCGATTCTAGCAGATTTCGTAGCTAATCTAGTTTTGTACTTAGTTACTTTGTCTCATTTCTAAAGGATTTAGTCCTATAAGATTTCTATCTGAGGTAGTACCTGGGCCTTTGTAGTTTGTATATAAAGTGATCCAAGTTATACTACTTAGCTAGTTTAAGATAGTGTCTAGGGTGAAAGTACTTTGAAAAATTGAAAAATCAAGGTGGTAAAGGGTGGAATTTGTGAAGAAAATGGTTTACAAGCGATTTTTTCCTTTGGGACTGAGTTTTGACAAGTTGATAAGGTGTTAGGGTTGACCCATTGCCTAAGGACGTCTAATCCCAGGTTGGCAAATATCCGGGATGATACATATAGGACCCCATTCAATGTCCACCAAGCGGTCCATCATTGGGTGTAGCCCAAACATTCTCTCATCTACGTGAGCTTCAAACACAATCTTATGGTCAGCAAAACGACCGTATTTGAAGCCTATCGGGGAAGCATTTCTGATCGAAAGTTGGGGATCTAGGTCTTTCTTCGACCTATACTCCCGAACTGTGCTAGGGCTGGCTTCATCGTCCACTTCTCTCCTTGAACGGGTTGGACGGCTAGGCCCAGCTTCATCTGCAGCGGTCTTTCTTTTCCCCATAAAAGAAAGGACAACGGAGATGGAGAAAATGGCCGAAACGATGGCGAAGAAAGCCATGGAAAGTGAAGATAAGAGAGAGAAAGGGCTGATCTCTTTGCTTCACCACGAGCTTGGGTCTCAACAGTGGTTGTAGAGGCCCAAACGACCAGGGTTTAAGAAGAAAGAAGAAGAGATGAAGTGGGGTAGGGGGTGTGCACGATTTTGAGACGAAATAGAGAGTGTATGGTCTGAAATGAGAGAGAAATGGAGACGATAGGGAGGTAGGGTTGCTGTGAACGGAGGGGTGGGTTGTGACTGAAAATGAGGGTTTTGACGATTGGGAGGGAGAGTTGACAGTGGAGGCAGCAGTTGGAGGGCTTGGAAGGGTAGAAATGAGGAAAGGGAGGCAAACAGAAATGAAATAAGGGCCTCCTAGGGGGGCGTGTGTGTGATTTAGGACTAATAAAATTTTTATATATATTAAAAACAACAATGCCTAATGTAAACTCATTTGTAATTAAACTAAGTAAGGCAAAGTAACTCTAAGGCTCCCAAGCCAATAGAGGATCTAATCACATATGCTACAAATATGTGCAAATAAGCAATTAGCCTATAAAGATATAGTGAAAAAGTGTGTGGGATATGTACCTATCAACTTAAGCATTCATTTAATCATGTATTCATAATTAAGCATTCAACACATTAGCATAATTAAACAAGATGTGAAATGACAATCCTAAACACAAGCATGTATAGTGGTTCAACTACTTGCCTACTCCACTCCTAATGGACGTACTCAACCTATTAGTGTATCAGATTTCATTATCGAAGGTTTTAAATCAGGTTAACCTCTGACCTTTACAATCTTAGACAAGGACTCTACAATTTATGCCCTACATAAGAGCAAAGGTCCTACACAAGAGCAAAGATCCTACACAAGAACATAGACTTTATGTCCTACACAAGGACAATGGTCCTAATCCCAAACCCGACAATTTAGGTCACGTAGGCCAAGGTCCTAATCCTAAACCTGACAATTTAGGCCATACAGGCCGAGGTCCTAATCCCGAACCTAAGATTTATGCCCGACACAAGAGAAAGGGTCTTACTCCCGAACCCGACGCATTTACTCCCTCTCAAGGCCTACGAAAGGACTTGAGTTGATTTTTCCTTCAGCTAACCAACAACCTAGGTCCTATGTAAAAACCACATATTTAGGCCCTATGGAAGAGTCAATGTCCTACAGAAGAACCTAAGTGAGTTTGTACACAAACTCTTACACTCCAACCTATACATGGAATGAGTACAACAAGGAACTCTAAAAATGACAACTCACTTGTCTGATTGTGCCCCGCTTGCCGCACCTTATGAGTTGCTTGATCTCCACTCTCCCGTACTTTGATCAGATCCCCGATACTCCCCCGATCAAGTTACTGCTATTCGCCATGACCTCAGCTCCACGATCAATCACCTTGCTGAAGATGCTCCTCTGAAAGCTTAAGGTGATAGGAGTGGGTTGAATTTCCTGCAACTAATAGGTAATTGATTTCCTAGGGGATTCAACTAGATAGGTCTCTTATAATATCTAGACAACGATTTACCATGATGCTTAAGTCCAATCTCTAGGAAATAGAGGACTTTAAGCACATCTCAAAGGTTGAGGTTAGAATCCTCATTAGAGTTGAAATCTCAATGGAGATTGGTTGAAACTCAAAAGAATAGATGTAGTGAATGAAGGATTTACATATGGGATCATCTTACCTTTGGTTGCTCCAAAAAACCATCGAAAAACCCAATGACCGAATCCCCTTTATAAACAGTTTGAGCTCCAACAGTCAAATAATGGGCAGATTTTGGTCTTGTCGATGTCATCGAAGAAACATTCGATGTCATTGAAGGGTTCTCCAATGCGATCAAACAATCTAGACAAATATGGTATTTTCTTACTGGACAAATCTTAACCAATTTTGATGTCATCAAACTGTCCTTCGATTGCATCGAACATCAAGCTTTGATGTTATCGAAGGTGCTTCGATGCCATCGAGAAAATTAGGAAAAAATCCACAAACCCTGTTGGTCAAACTCTGGATCCTAATTAATGTCATTGAAACATAAGTTTCGATGTCATCGAAGGGACCTTTATGTCATCGAGAATTCCAGGGAGAAATTCAGTTTGATTGTTGGACATTTTCTGACTCTCAATTGATGTCATCGAAGGAACCTCGATGCCATCGAGAATTTAAGAAGTAAATCCAGTTGGTTGTTGGACATCCCTGACTCTTGATAGATGTCATCGAGCCGGTCTTCGATGTTATTGAAGACTATTCAATGGCAGCTCGATGTCATCGAACATCAATTGAATTCTGTTGTTTGGACTTATATTTTACAAAACATATTCACACCTCTTCTGACATTCTTTATCATATATTTCTTGGTCTCCTAATGCTAAGGGATGATCAAATTTATATTCCTATTAGGTCAAGATCATCTCGAGGTTATAAGGTTGTTTTGGGTCAAGGGTTAAGGTAACTAAGGAATCTCTTTTACTTGTACATGCTCCTTAATGCTTCTGCTTCGCTTGTGTCTTTGGTCTTCACTTTTCAAAGACTCAATTGACTACGGACACAACGACTCACATGATTGACAAACTAGGGTGCAAAAATGAGTGCACTAACACTAAGATCATTATTTTTACAAATTATGCATTGTATCTTCTTTGTAAGAAGGATGTTAAACCTCGTTTGCTTTGATAGTGGAAAGTATAGGTGGCAATTTTACAAATTTCTATTATTTCTTGGGGTGTTGAGGTGGATTGATGATGTGGAAGGGCCTAACACATTCATTGGACAAGCAGGATGGTGTCATGACAAGCATTGACCATTAGAGAGGTAGATGGTAAGATGGCATATGATGTGGATGCAAGTGGGGTATGATTGGTGGAAAAGAGTAACATGGCCGTTCCAAGGCCATGCATATAAGACCCGTATCCTAGCTCGTACTGTTCCGTAGGCCTCTACGATCCTCCCGGTCAAATTTCGGTAACCCACGATCTGTTATCAGAGTTTGCGCATGATCTTGAATCATGTCCCGTATATCAGAGTTGGCTCGACCCGAGACTTGTATACTTGCGACCACACCGTTATTGTGTCTCGCGCGGTGAGGCGATACCCGGGCCGGGAGATGTAGGTCGGCGTTCAGTTCGAGAAAAAACGCCGCACGTTGTAATCCCGAGAGAATCCATCACATCAATCGCATCAATCACACCCATCCCCAAGTACAACCACCCTCCCCAAAGTCAACTTCCTCTTACAACAAAGTTCATCCATCCATCACTCACTATCCCTCTCTCCCATCATTTCTCTTCCATCACCTCTCTCTCTTTCTCATTCTCTCTTTCCATTTTCAAACAACACCCATGAGAGCAATCGTCCAAGCTTCCATGAAAGAAACTAGTGTGGCCCACCTTTCTACTTCCCATCCCCACCATCCAAAGTCCATCTCGACTGTTGAATTGCACCCATGGGAGCTCTAGATCGCATTACCGAAAGAAGGAAGAGAAGATCAAAGGTGGGTGATCTTATATTTTGATTTGTGATTTAAGGGCCACTTATGGTGGGACTCATCTTGATGTATGCATTGTATATGAAGGGTCCATAGTGGCAGGGTCCCTCCCTTTCTGATCTCTATTTTTCTCTCTCTCTCTCTCTCTCTCTCTCTCTCTCTCTCTCTCTCCTTCTCCTTCATTTTATGGTGAGGATGAGGCCTTGTGGCCCACTCGGATGGACCCCACCATGAGGTATGTATTTTATCTAGGCTGTCCACCTAGTGGGCCCACATATTTGGTGAAATCCCAGTACAGCATGAGTGTGATGGGGTATGGTGGACGCTGCTGCTAGCGTCCAGAGAACATTGCAGCAAGCAGCATCTAGCTTGGTTATAGTAGAGAAGAGAGTGAGACCCACAACAGGCCCCATACATGATACATGTATTTAATTCACACCATCCACCCTATTTCCCTGCTCATTTTAGGGGTTGAGCCAAAAAATGAAGCCAATCTGAATCTTTGGCGAGCTTTATTGTAGAAAGTAGTAGTTTGGGCAACATAAATTGTTAGGGGTCGTCATGATGTTTCTATGCATTAGATCATGTCCAATATCGGACTCATTTGAACTATCCCGAGCCCGGGAATCCAACCGACGGATTGAAACTTTTTTATGTGGGCCCCACCTATGAAAAACTACAATAAAACAAAAAAAAAACAAAATATATATATTGGCAGGGGCTGACGCCCCTGCTGTTGACATCTAACGTCCAGAGGACGCTGCAGCTCCTGCTACTTGGGACGTAGGCAGGGACGGTGATACCACCACAGGCCCCACCATGATGTATGTCAAGCATCTCCACCGTGCATTTGATAGGCCCCACCTGGATATTGGGATACCCCAAAAATCAACAGCACTTGGAGCTCAGGTGGTCCACACTTCAAGCAGCAGTGGGTTGAATGGCTACCCTTGAAACCCTTTTTGGGTCACAAAATTTTTGGATATATATATGAAATTTGTTTTTCCACTTTATTTAGGTCCGTGTGACCTTATCAACAGAAGGGATGGAAAATAAATGTTATGGTGAGCCCCACGTAGGACCCACCTGTTGAATGGAAGCAAATTGGCTGGTGTACGCTGGCCAGCAGCCAGCCATTTAGCTGTTGTATTGGCACCTGCAAGTTCTGTGGGCCCCATTTGTAGTATGTGATCCCCAAGCCGTCCAACTGTTTTGCCAGCATGGACACCACCATTATGTATTTATTTCATCCACACCGTCCAGATTGTGCTGGACGATGCTGGATAATGTTTGGGCAGTGCAGATTTCCATGGATAGTGTTTGGACGGTGCTGATTTACATAGATATTGTTTGGATAGTGCCGATTTACATGGGAAATGTTTAGATGGTACTGATTTACCTGGACAATGTTTGGTCAGTGCTGATCATCATTAGTGGGTCATGTGCCCTATGGAATGATAGTGTACAGTAATACACATGTTACACCTTCAACTATTGAAACGATTTTAGATGTAATCCAAGCTCATTTGAGGCCCAATAGTGCGGCCCATCCATGAGGCCCATCATGATGTATCTTTGGCCCATGGACGGGGCCCACCTGCTGCGTATTTATGGCCCATTGATGCTGCCCACTTGATGTATGTTGAGGCTCATGGGTCGTAGTCCATTGTGGTTTATGATATATATTGAGGCCCATGGGTCGTAGACCTTTATGATGCATTTGAGGTCATGGGTCGTGACCCTTGGTGATGTATATTAGGCCCATGTATGCGGCCCGCCGTGATGTATGTACTGTATATTTATGTCATCTATTCATGCATGTCATCTATTCATGCGGCCGTTGTGTTGTGTGCATTGTATATCCATGTCGTCCATTTGTACGGCCCGCAGTGATGTATTTGCGGCCCATATGATGAGGGCCCAATGTGGTATATTTGTGGCCCATTGAGGAGGCCCAAAGTGATGTATTCATGGCCCATATGATGAGGCCTAATGTGACATTTATACGGCCATGTGTGAGGCCCGATGTGTTGCCCACATGATGCAGCTTATAGTGATGTGTATTAGGTCCTTGTGTAAGGCCATGGGCCCATTATATGTTTGGCCCTATGAAGGCCACTCCTTGGGAGCAATGTTGGTTAAATGTCCACATTGATGGGCAGTGATGATTAAATGTCCACATTGATGGGCAGTGATGGTTAAATGTCCACATTGTGACCTTCCCTTAGGCTTCATTAGGCCCATTCTCATCATTCTCTAGTGGGTTAACCTAAACGAATGGGCCCCATTAATATTGCTTGATCCATCATTGGTCGTCCATCTATGGACCCCGCCTTGCTCCGAGGTTGATCATCGAGGTCGATTCTGATTGTCGAGGTCGATTCCGATTATCGAGGCCGATTCTGATTGTCGAGGCCGATTCTGATCATAGAGGCCGATTCTGATTATTGAAGCCCATTCCGATTGTCGAGGCTGATTCTGATTGTTAAGGCCGATCATTGAGGCCGATTCCGATTATCGAGGCCAATTCTGATTGTTGAGGCAGATTCCGATCGTTGAGGCCGATCATGGAGGTCGATTTCGATTGTCGAGGCCGATCATCAAGGCCGATTTTGATTGTCGAGGCCGATTATGATTGTTGATTCCAATTGTCGAGGCCGATTCCGATGGTTAAGGCTGATCATCGAGGCCAATTTCAACTGTCGAGGCCAATTCCGACTGTCGAGGCCGATTCTAATTGCCAAGGCCGATTGACGAGATCCAACGTGATGTATATGTGGCCCGTATTTAAGGCCCATTGTGATGTGTATTCAGCCCATGTTGAAGGCCCATTGTGATGTATATTAGGCCTATGTGATGAGGCCCATCGCGATGCATTTGAGGGTCAGGCAATGGAGTCCATTGTGATGCATATTAGGCCCATGGGAGAGGCCCAATGTGATTTGTATTGAGCCCTTGAGTGAGGCTCATGGTGTTGTATATTAGGCCCTTTGTGTGGCCATGGGTCCACTATACGTTAGGCTCTATGTGGGCCACTCCTTGGGGGCAATGTTGGTTAAATGTCCACATTGTCGAGGCCGATTGTTGATGTCGATTATCGAGGTCGGTTATTGATACTGATTATGAGTATGTGACAGCATAACATCATGATACATGCCCATATGCATCATCTGCATGTTTGTTATGAGATGTGATTGACCATTGCATATATCATAATGCAGATGGTTTATGGGACTCTCTGATAGGCGGAGTTATCCCACATGAGCGCACGGTATGCGTAAGATTGATGCATGATTAGACTGTGTGACTTATGCATCTCGCATTGTGTGATGGTGATTACTGTACGCCCTAGCGACATTAGGGTCGTAGCCTTCACAATCATATCATGGATGGCCAGATGGGACACCCGATATTTGTTACTAGCATCGGGCCACCATAGATGGCCCTGGGTGAAAATTCTTAAACCCTCTTGGTACCAGAGGACGCCCCAACATCAAGATCGAGTGGATATATGAGTGCCCGAGTGCCTAATAACAGGAGGCCGCGTCTCCCACCGTGTTGTGGTCGGTTGGGAAGGGGTGTGGCCTTACCCGCTCGAGAGTAGGGGGCATAGCTAGACTGAGTTTGAACAGCTCGTGAATGGGTCCGTTATCGACATGCCGGGTAGATATTGGCTGACTATTGGCCAGGCGGATGGTGAGGTCTTTTCCACTTGCATGGTCGCGCGTCAGTGAGTGACGATTTACATGTAGAGTGTACTAGACCCTGGTGATGATCCCAGAGATGAACAATACTGATATGTGGACTTATTGGGTAGGAGTTGCATATTCATTCATTCATTCACTATCCACTCGGGCTGGTGGTGCATAACTATTTGTTACGTGTACCTTTGCAATGGTCAGAATTTTGGTTAGGGCGCGCAACTAACCTGAGATCAAGAATTTACCACATTGAGTCTGACTATCCAAATTTAGGTATGGGACTGGTTTAGATAGAAGTCCCTTGTGATGGACCCCATAGCCTACGATACTACGTACTATCATCCTGACTTCACACTCCAGCATGGTCATTCCATTTGTACCGTATATTGCATTACATCCGCGGCATGTGACATTTTGGGCTACTGTGTTTCTGCATTTATATAGTCTTGGTACGGCTGACGCTATTCGTGAACTCATCAGGAATTGTATATTGCATTGCATCCTCGGCATCTGATATTTGGCTCTTTATGACTCCTCATTTCCATAACTGATCTGTATTGCATATTCTGATATTAATTGACTCATAGACTTGTCAGTATTTTCGCTTACTCTGATATCGTATGATTCATGATCTTACCAGTATTTTCGATATTGTATGATTATGGTATTGTATTGAATACTTGACACTTACCTTGTGTCCACACTTACACCACCCTCTAAGCTTTCTATAAACTTATGCATGATAGATGCGTGCAAGTAATGTTAGGTTGCAATAGCGTGGAGCTTGGACGATGTAGTTGACTTCTGTAGCTTCGATTTTGACATATGTATTTCCCTTTCAGCATTGTATTCAAATGTTTATATTAGTGGATATTTGATGATGATGTTGCCTTTGTGATTTGGGTAAACTTTTGGTTATGCTTCTTACGAGATAAATGTACATTGGAAAATCCTCCTTGTAGGATCTCATGATCGGAATTTGACGTATGTACGTTGGGAGCGAGAATGGAGTACTACGGAAGCTGTTGGCACTGGATTCGGCGATCAGGAAATTGGTGAGCCCAGTTTCCGAGTCTGGAGCGTGACAATGCATTTGTTGCATGTGAGATGAGATGGTTATAAGTATGTGACACCTCTTATGATGAGTTATGATGATGGTTAGAGGAGAGCTTTCCCTGTCCTTTACAACCTGCTTTGTTACCACTAAATAAGTTACTTTTTTTTTTTTTTAATATTTAAAACTTAAAAGTAGCATATAAGTAACTTATTTAACATAAGTTTGGTTTAAGATCAATTATAAGTAACTTTTTACTTAACATTAGTTAATCACTTCAACTTAATAAGTAGAAACCAAGATTAATTAGTTGAGGCATAAGTAGCTTATCTTAAGTAACTTAAGATCCAAACGCTACCTTAGTGTGTGTTGGATTCATATTTTGTGTTGTACCAATTATCTTTGGGTTTTGGGCTTTTGGGCCTAAGCTCACTTAGGGTTGCTTGTTCAACAAAGCACGTGACTTGCACCGTGAATTAAATGGGTCGTCTCTCACTAACGAAGCATTGGATTAATGCACGGGTGGCACCTCAGTGCTCATGTCGGCTATGTGGTTGACATGGCATAGGTTTCAAGTGCAACAGGTGCTAGCCGTTTGAACTTTTGTATACATTCAGGTTCTAATGTCTACAGGTCAGGCCAATCACCACACGAGTTTTTATTGTTTTTGTTTTGGTGGATAAAAATAGAAGAGGCTGGTAGTCTAACAACAAGAGTTCCATGTCTCCGGGAAAGCGCATCCACGGGCCATCGGCGTGCCCCACGCATCGCGAGCCACGCACATGTGTAAATGTGATGTGATACAAATGACAAGAGGGTCACATACGTGTGGTCCACTTGAGCTTTGAATATGCCTCAGTTTTTTGTCCCAAACCCTAAAATGAGCTGGAAAAATAGGTGGACAGGGTGGATAAAAAAAACATCTGGTGGACCCAACAGAGTCATGTGCCACCAGGGTTACCCTGGTGGTCGGGTCCTGCAGGCAGCCTGCATACACCTATTTAAACCGATGGGCCCCACCTTTGATCAGGGATGGACAAAAGAAATTCCATATTGGAAGATCCTACTAGCCTCTTATCATGATCATCAATATACTTCTTTTCATAAAATCGGCTTTAAGAAGCTGATGTAAGGGTTTAGAACTTTCAACATGGGCTTAATCAATTACTTATGTTGATCCCATCAAATCAACAGTATGGATCACCAAACCATAGGCCCGGCTTCCACTGAACTGGTGCTCCAAGGTACAATTGATGTGTCCTGATGAATCACGACCCTATATTTCTAATAATTGAATCCAACTTTGCCACGTGATAGTCAACCCCCATTTGAGATCATAAAATCACAAACTAAGGGAAGAAGAAATGGGATGGAACGAAGCGGATTGCGTCCTACCCCTAATCTGTCCGGGCAGGGCTCTGCGGGGCCTACCATGATGTAAGTGTTTTATCCACGCCATTCATCGCTTTTCTCAAATCAGTTTAATCATTGCAAGGTATGATCCTAAAAATGAAGAGGGTCCACAGCTCTAGTGGACCACACCAAAAGAAGCTGTAGTGATAATGACACCCATCGTTGAAACCTTTTTAAGGGCCACCGTGACGTTTTTTCCCAACCAACCTATTCATAAGATCGTGTAGACATGGATGAAGTGAAAAAACAAATATCATCTTGATCCAGAACTTCTCCAACTCCCAAGAAGTTTTTAATGTTGGACGTTCAATCCCCACTTTGTGGTCCACTTAAGCCCATACCTGCTTAATTTTTTGGCTCATGCCTTAAAATCATATGAGAAAAATGATGAACAGTGTGGATAAAACACTTATATCACGGTGGGCCCCACAGAGCCCCGCCCGAAAGTATGTAGGACCCAATCGGCGTCCGAATGGAACATGGTTTTAAAACTCGAACCAGGTTGATACGACTCGTCCGAGTCAACTTGGATTCCAATAGAACTTGATCCAGTTCAATACAAAGAACCCTCCTCAACTTGGGCGAGCTGGGCCAATTCAGCCCTGACTCGAGCGAGTCCCTAGTCGACTCAATGCAGAACAAGTCAAGCCAGTTCTCCCAGTTATTTGAACATGAGATGAAAAGAGGATAATTGCTATAGAAGTACATAAGGGTGTACATTGAGTCGAACTGAGTCGAGCTGGCCTCAGCTCGACTTGGCTCGGCCACTAGCTGACCTCAGCTCAAACTTGGCTCAGCTCGGTCCTCGAGCCTGACTGGCCAGCTCAGCTCGGTTCGGTCAGCAACTCGGGCTAGTTCGAGCCAAGATCGAGCCGAGTTCGCCTATGCAGCATTTTCACAAACACCTAGATCGTGTCTTCAAATTGGTTGGTGATTTTCTTGGTGGGGCCTACAAAAGTAGCACATCAGAATGAAAGATATTATAGCAGCACAAGTGGCGATCGACGTTGCCTGTATTTAATCAATTCTCATATAAAAATGGAGTTGCCGTCCGCTACTAAGTTGATAGCTGTATTGCTCAAAGTATTGAAAATTAGATTATTGAAGATCGACTGTCCAAAGCACACAACTGGAAGGCCTTTGTTCTTTAAGAGAGGCATTTTCCAACACGGTGATTGGCCGATTCGCAACAGGGTCCTATTGGCTAGGACAAGGATTGATGAGTCATTTTATACCTTCCTTAAGAGGGACACATACCTTCGTTGAGTCATTTCATGAAACACTTGGTGATCAACATCAATATCAAAGCAACCGAGTCACTGAACTGGTTTGATCTGAGTTCAATTCGAGCTGGGTTTGATCTGAGTCAAATTGAGCTGGGCCAGCTCGAACCCATTTTCAAGCTCAGAAAATCAGCTCGACTCGGCTCGAACTCATCTTCAAACCGAGTCGAATCGATCTGTTTCGAGTTGAGTCGAGCGAGCTAACCGAGCTAGCTCGGTTCGTGTACACCCCTGAAAGTACGTAGGCAAAATACTATAAAAATCACAGGTCCAGTCAACTCAACTGTTGCACCATTAGTAAGCCGTCAACACTAACATTCCAAATGCAACAATGTAATAGGCCCATGCCCATCTCGACCACTGGATGATACCAACTCCGTTGATCGACGGCTCTGAAGGTTGAACACTGTTATCGCCATCTACCTTGCTCACATCGACGGTGAATTTCATGCCACCGAGGCAATGTCCAGGGACGGCGCAGATGAACCAGTACTTCTTGGCTTCTGCAAGGGTCACTCGATCATGACCACTGTAGTACGACGCTAGGACACCCGATTGATTGTCGCACGTTTGGTACGTTTCTTGGGTCACCTCAAATGTGTTATGTTGCCCTTGCACATACTTAAAAACTGCACCACCATAACCATCACAGGAGAACACGAAACATTACAAATATTAAGATGGGGAATGATCAATTAATTAGGACACTTTGACGCAATAAGATATGTAATACTCCATGATGAATACACGTGGACATCAGATCAACCAATCCAACATATATTTGATAGCTACATGAAAAAAATCACTTATCAGATGATTATATGGTTGGAAATTGAATTTTGGAAAACTATTTAAATATATAAAATTAAAATAAGAAAGTTAGAAAACTTATCAATTTACAGAAGTCGAAGCGTGGTGTGAGTCACTCGGCTTGAAATTGAATTTGCTTTCATTGGACAAAGTTCTAAGTGCAACAGGTTCCAGAGTGATCGACCTCCAGGATAAAATGACTATGACCCGCTCCCAGCGGTACAATTAATGTACGTGGGCTTGAATCATTTATAGTCTTAACCCGAACCAGAATATTTAAACACAATTAAAAAAAAAAAAAAAAAAAAAAAAAAAAAAAAAAAAAAAAAACCTTGACTTAGTAATCCATTGTAAAACTTAAAAGCAAGAGTCTATTTGTAAACTTTGTGAAGCCTCTCTTAAGGGTGACTATTGGGTATAAACCCAAACAATATATGAAAAGATATAAACTTTCAGATTATGTGAAAAGAGACATCCGTAGGGCATGTGCTCACCTATGGCCATGGCCACGGCCTGTCCCGATAGAAAATTTTGAAACACCAAATTATCTTTAAATAATTTAAAATACAATACATATTGGCACGCATGGTCCTTTTATAGCCATTTATTACTATATAGATGGAGAATGCCCACATCTAGCTGGTCAAACTAGTCATGCTACTGTGAAGATCAATCGGCACAAAAAGACCAATCTAATCATCGGTTGGGCCATATCATGGAAATCAATGGACAAACACCTAATAACCTCCAACCTACACATGTGGCAAGTGTCAACGTGTGAGTTAAAATAGTTTATGTGTCACGTACACTTGATGAAAGATAAGTTATGATGCAGGGATGAACGTGATGAGGTCGATCACCGTATTCCTCAAGGATAACTACTCCGAATCCATGGAGCTTCTCTAGACTCCTCACAGAGACTTCTAGAATCAACGAGGAAAGAAAGAAAAAAATAGAAATAAATTCTAATAAATTTGAAGTTTAATTGATTCCTTAAAATAAACGAGTTCACAACCCTTAAAATATGGATACAAACTGTAACACCGCGTACTAAGGTGTTACTATTATAATCATGATTAGCATATTTGTATGAAGATACAAGTAACGTACATTGTTCACCATCATTTGATAAGTCACAACCCAATACTTGGTTTCAATAGTCGGAATGTCAGTATCTCATATCTCATCGTTGGTTTAAACAAATTAATAACTAAACGTTAAAAACCCATGTATTTTGGCCCACTTACTAGCCCGAATGATTTAATCCTTATAGTCAAATACTTATAGGAGACTGAATGAAAGAGTAAATGACCCTAATCGGGCTATGACCCACGTGAATAATTTAGAAATATACATATAATTGTGTATATATAAATCTATATACAAATAAATAATCTCTCCCTAAAAAACCTATAGAACATCTCCAAAAGAGGGAACCATGAGAGTTTAATATGAATAATTGACAATTGAAAGTATAATGATAATAATAATAACAATAATAATAATAATAATAATCATAGTAACAATAATAATAATAATAATAATAATAATAATAATGGGTGTTAAAATTATTATAAAAGTAGCATTTAACGTCTTAAATTTATAGAACCGATATCCCAGTCATCTAAATGAATCCTTGGACCTTTTGAACCATTGACGTTCAGTTTCGAGCCAATCCGACCATTAGATTTGTGGGAATCCACCAATGTAACCAAAATCAAGTCGTACGGCCCACCAAAGCTTTGGATCTGTTTGATCTTTAGTCAAAGGCTAAGATTGGGCCCACCAAGGGAAATGGGCGGTGTGGATTTCTCCCAAACAGTACAGTGGGCCCCACATGGGGTGCGAGTACACCTAGTGTGCTCGTACGCGCCATGCACCGGGTGTGCCAGCGCGGTCAGCAGCCGCTGACCCGTATTTCTCTAAAAAGAGAGACATCATTCTCTCTCTCCTTGGTTTGGCAGCGGACGGACAGACGTCTGTTCTCTTGATTAGTGGCTCACCTACACCAACCCTATAGGCGATCTGATCTGTCCATCGTGTTCAGGGCTTGGGCCCTACCAAAACCCAACTTATCTCTCGTGTTGGAGTACCCGTCTGTGAAACCAGCCCTATTAGCACAAAGTTTCCAAAAATGGAAACTTACTGTTGCCAGGTTGGCGATGCGTGTAGCACCCCATCTCTGTATCTCCACCGTTCAGACCAGGAAAATCTCAACCGTCCAAACCCAGTCTCCACCATAGCAAAGAAAACCATGGGCGGTTTCGGCCATACCCACTGTTTTAGGGACAGTTTTGGGCAGACAAATCCTGACCGTCCACCCTCCATCCAACGGTCTAGAAACGGCTATGTTTTTGAAATAAGAAGAGCATGATGAATCGATCAACAGTAACCTCTCACCATCTCCTTGCGGCCACACATGAGAAAACAACCGTTTCTTCCTCCTTCTGAACCCACCATCCAAACGATCCTAGAGCTTTGAAAAACCCCATCCTTCAGCTTCCTAGAGTCCATATGAACCATCCCATGTGATTGGATTGGAGGAGGGAGCCTCCATTCGAAATCCGCCATTAATGGCGTCATCTTCTTCCTCGTCCTAACTCCAAGCCTAGCCAAGTCAGGTGATCTCTCTCTCTCTCTCTCTCTCTCTCTCTCTCTCTCTCTCTCTCTCTCTCTCTCTCTAATCGTGTGTGGCCCACCTGATGTGTGCCTCTCATCTGGGTCATCCAGCGCGTGGATCCCACCTCGATGGTGTCCCGTTCAGGCCATCCAGCCTTCTGGACGCTGGACAGTAGAGCCTCCTCTTAAATAAAATATATGTTATGATATTATATAATAATAATAATATTATTATTATGTTATGTTATGTTATGTTAGGCCCCACGTGGGACCCACCTGATGTGCAAAACCGATTGGCTGGAGTCTGTACAACAGCTATATTGCTGCTGTATTGACGTTACAAAGTTTCGTGGGTCTGTGGGTCTGACTGGGGTATGTGTTATTCAACATTGCCCATCAAATTTGCTTAAAGTAGGTCCCCACCTAGAGGTATGTTATATCTCCACCGTCCATCCCATTTCCTACCTCATTTTAGGCATTGACCCGAAAAAACGAAGCCAAACCAACTCTCCGGTAGGCCACACCAGCTGAAAGACTAATTTAATAGTGGTAAATGTTAGGGCCAGTCGCGATATTTTGGTGCGTTAAGGCATATCCGATATTGGACTCATTGTACCTGTCCTGAGCTTGGAACACTACCAACGGAGTAGATCCTCCTGAGGTGGGCCCCACCTATCAAAAATAAAATAATAATAATAATAATAATAAATATATAAGGAACATACACGTAAATGTCCAGAGGACACTGCCTCCTTATGCTTGAGATTTTGGATAGGACCATGGCCTCACCACAAGCTCTACCATGATGTGTGTTGAACATCAACACCATTCATTTGATGGGTCCCCTTTATATGTGGGGTGCCCCCAAAAATCAGCCATACACAGAGCTCAGGTGGCCCACACCATCTGCAATCTTGTGAAGACATGTTAACCTATATAAAAGCACTTGCTGGGGTCCATCTGAGATGTAGATGCACCTGAAACTTGGTTTGACCCATTAACCTAGTGAGACACACATAATAGATGGGTTGGATTTGTGAACCACAACTTGGTGCGCCCAACAAATGATTATGAATGCTCTAATGGTGGATAAACCTCCTAATTGTTGAGCATGGTTATGCCCACATAAGCCACATATTGACCTGATACTTTTGTCCCAAGTCCACCATGATGTATGTGTGTTACACACACCGTTCATTTATTTTTACGTCGTGGGTCTCATTACCTGGAGAGGCCCACTTGTTGTGCAGGTGAGACCCATTACGTTGTGTCAGGCCCATTGTGGTGTATATAGGCCCATGTGTGAGGCTCAATTCCAGCCCTAGCTGTGGACAAACTCCATGCCCGATTTACAACTACCACCCTTATTACTATTATCATAATAATTTTTTTATATAGACATGATTAGCCATTGGTAGACTATTTACATTAATAATAAATATTATAAATATAATTATAACTATTAATAGTAATATTTTAATTTCCATCCTTAAATATTACAATTAATAATGGACTGTACTAGTTGTCACTATCATAATGATTATGATTTCCAGATTAGTTAATACTAATTGTTGAAAGTGCCCTGGTTTGTCAAGTTACATGAGTGTTGAGTCAGAGTGTCTACAGAGCCTGATAGGAAGATCAATTCAAACGTCTGCCTCAACCGGATGTGTGCAACCTCGCCACATGTAAACCTAAAGCCTGACATCCCATATCTCAAAACACCAAGTGAAGAAAGCCCTTAAAAATAAGTTAGAAATCATAGGGTTTTTAAGGTGAGAAAACTTTTTGAAAAATAGGAAATTTTCTAAGTTTTTTCTCACCTTGTCGATTTTATCGGAACACCCTCGATATGATCGATCTGCTCTATCGATGTCCTCGATACCTTAATGATATTATCGATGTGAGGACCAAAAGTGTCCAGCAACTAAATATTCATCTGGACGGATTTATCGATGTATCGATACACCTATCGATATCATTGATAAAGCACCAAATATGTTCAGCAACTGCACAACATATCTGGACGAATTATCAATGTATCGATACACATATCGATATCATCGATATTCAAATCTCGAGTTCATCGAGAATGGTTCGATAAGATCGACAGACAAATTTTCGGCGCCCCTATTTTTTAATGAAAATCTCAATTTCCTTCGATATATCGATGCTCTTCCGATATGATCTGAAATCAAATATCGATAACATCGGAAGTCCATCGATGATATCGATCGAGTGCGTGCATTTCTTACAGCAGATATTTCAGGTTGTTTTTAACTATGATCGGGGGCCCTTTGATAGAATCGATATTCAAATATCGATGATATCGGCACCAGGTCGATTGCATCGAACAAGATCATAATCTGTCCAACAACCTTAAAGACAAATCAGCTGGATTTATCGATGCCTCGACTCTGATCTCGATATCATTGACATTCAAATTCTGATGATCTCGATGGTTCCCCGATCATTCATGAAAACCTGAAATATTTCAAAATCAAGTCTCTCTAATTTTTCAAGTGTCGATGGATCGAACCTATCATCGATGGAATCAAAGTTTGAAATCCGATGACATCGACGAAAGTTTCGATTCATCGATCAATTGGCAAAGAGTTTCAAAAGCGTATGACATTGAGTCCGAGTCATCGAGCAAACCATCGATGCTATCGAGAGTATACGCTCGATGATATTGAACCTTCTCGATGATATCGAACTCTGTCATAAATGTGACCGTTTTATATTCATTGGAACTTTTTGCCTATATATAGATGACTTGTCTTTTGTTGCTGTAAGAGAAAGTAGAGAGAGCTTTTGAGTGTTTCAACTTATATCTTACATTTACAGCCCTTTCTCTGAAGGGAATTCATCCTCCAATCCACCCTCACCATTGACATTCAATAGAGTGGATTGGGGAATGAACTTCCGTATTTAAGGATCCTCCAGCTACTACTTTAATAGCAAATCATTAAGCTGGGATGCGTTGAATGCATAAGATTGGAACTACTCTATCTTCCTTATAGAAAAATCTTTAGAGAGTACGATTCCATTATAACCTTGACCCAACCCGAAGCCGAGTATTCGTACATCATTTTGTGTTGCGGATCAAGGGAGCAGAAGACTCTTCGTCGACAAGGAGGAGGAGATCTTCGGCATTGAGCTAAACGGGACTCATCAGCTTATTTGTAAGTATCCAGAGTCCAAGAGGACACTTGTGATCATTCCTTTCTATGATTGGGTCTTAAGTGGTTCTCACCCTTTGAAGTCCTCAAGGAGGCCTCCGGTGGGAGTGTATGTGATGGGTGCATTGTGTGGACCCTTGATCTGTGGAGAGCATAAACATATGGTTAGGAGTGAACCAGTAAAACCCTAGGTTTTAGGTGAACCTGGTAAAACCTTAGGTTTTGAGGTCAACCATGTAGAAACCTCCAGTAGGGTCTTATGGAAGATCCTTGGCTAGTGTGCCTAAAAGTGGGTGTTTTGTGTTGACCCTTGCTCGTGAGAGTATAAACAGTCAGCCTCAGTGTAGGTTGTAAAGGTTGAAGGTGAACCTGATTTAAAACCTTAGGTTAGAGGTGAACCATATGAAACCTCCTTAGTGAAATCCGATACACTCAAGGGTTGAGAGTGGTTACCGAGAGTGGAGTAGACTTGTCGTCGAACCACTATAAAATGATTGTGTTTGAGATTGTTGTTTTGATTAAGTGATTTGATTTAATATTTTCATATCTGATTATCTGATCACTTCTCACACACATACACAGTCATATCCATCATGAACTAGATTGCATATTGTTTACTTCTTAAGCAGTTTGTAATTGGATCCTCTACCAAGCTTGGAAGCCAGTAGAGTTACATTTGAGTAATCCTGAGAATTGCATGATCATAGAATTAGTGAAGTAGGATTTTTAAATAACTCATAAAAACTTTAAAAAAGTCCTATTCACCCCCCTCTAGGACATATTGGCATATTCCTTCTTCAACTAGTGCGGTTTTCACCGTCATTTCAATTGTATCATTGATATTAATAAGTACTTGGTAGCTATTATATTAACATTTATCACAATGATTGTTATTACCATATTGGCTAATATTAATTGAATCATTAATGTTAATAAGCACCTCGTAACTATTAAATTAACCCTTTAATTAATTGTACAACTAACTAGGGTCCAAACCCCAAGGTCTAAGTCTAGACCTAGACTCTTGGGTAAAACCCTAAAACCAAGGTAATCCAAACCCTAGGTTAAGATCGTGACCAAGAATAACATGTAAAGCTTGAATCTAACAATATAACTTTACAATTTATGATAGGGTTTAATTCTAAGGAAACTTCCATTCTCTAGCAACACGGGTATGCTGTTCAAAATATAAGGTGATGATTCTTCCCCTTGAGCTTTCCATCTTCCCATTAGTTTAAGTTATATTTTGTATTCCAATTTATAATTGATATCTCCCTTTATGATCATATGTGTTAGTTGGTTAAAATTAAATTGCTATATTATATGCTTAATGTCCATCTTGTATATTTGTTCATGCTTGTGAATTATTTGTGGATTGCTTATGGAATTTAAACTGGTACATTAGTGGGAAACCCCCACTTATAAATGTACATCCATACTTGGGATGAAACTCGATTGATGGTGATTGCAATGGACCTTCGATCTAGTGGTTATTGAGTAGTGGCATATGGTTGGCCACAAGTCAATGGATTTCTATTAAACATCCTAAGATGGTAGTCTCATGGGCTGGGGATGGTGGTAATGGGACACTATGCCCGAGCCGTCAGCCTACGCTGGGCCATGTGCTCCTCGTAGTGACCGTGAGCTTATTTCAATTGGTTGGTTGCAATTGGACTAATAACGGGTTGGATAATCATGCATGCATATTACATACCAGCATCTATTGCTGTTGTACGTGACATATGGATTTGCCTGTCTAGATGTTTTACCCGGGGCACAAACTATCATATATTGTTATCATATGTATTTGCCTATCTGGATGTTTTACCCAGGGCACAGACCGTCTGCATGTTTCTTTCGGGTGGATGTATTCGCCTGTCTGGATGTTTTTCCCTGGGTATAGACCGTCTGGATGTTTTACCTGGGTCGATGATTGCATGTCCGTGTGGATGTTTTATCCGGGACAATGATTACTTGCATGCATCCATCCATTTAAAAAGACTGCATCATGTGTTGTTTGATTGCCTTGTTGTTTTATAATTATGCTTACCTAATGTGGCGATGTGTAATCTTGAGGGGAATTCACACTGAGTTGACCACTCATCCATCAAATATACAACAGTACAGGTCGCACAGGTGGCTTACTTGATTTTTAGGTTCAGACTGATGAGGAGCGAAGTACCACTGTGAAGATACAAGATTGTATTGTCGAGAGTTGCTACATAGATTTACAGTTCCAGATTTGTTACAATTTGCTTTGTTTACATGTAATATTATTTCATTTTGTATTCGTGAGAATGGAGACATTGGTTTGTATAAGTCATTATGGGTTGTTCCTTGTATATTTGAATAATGATAAAAATTTTCCTTTATGCTGATTTGTCCACTCTATGCTCATCTACTTACTCTGGTTAAAGAAAAATATTACATCTGACCATCCTTTAAGGTTAACACTCGGGTTTTTGGGACACGGGTCATATACTCGGGTCCTGAAGATTTGGGGCGTTACAAGTTGGTATCAGATCATAGTTGGACAAACATGGCCTTGGGAAATGATCTTATACAAGCCTTAAATGTTTAAAGTTAGGATGTTTGAAATCAGAAATTTAAACTTAGGTGAATCTCCTCTAGACTTAGGGAAATTTTAAGAATGTAGAAAACCCAAACTTCAGTCCCTTAGAAATGATTAAGATAATCATTTAAACTTACGTGAATTTCCCTTGTAACTAGAAGAAATTGAGAATATAGGAACTCAAAATTTTAGGCCCCCTTGAAATTTGTTTGAGTGACCAAAGAACTTAGAAGTGATCTAAGGTTCCTTTGAAAATATAGATACTCAATATTTTAGGTCCCTTAAGAAAGTTGTTGGGTAATCTTAGAAATCACTAACTGGACTTAAGTACCTTGAACATTTTAGATTTAGTCATTTGAACTTATAAACAAAACCTAGTTCCCCATTGTAGAATATCAGGGTACCTGCTCAAACTTGGAAACTAAACCTAAATGTTGTGGGAGGACAAATACCATTGCAATGTACATAAAACCAAATGAAGAGATTCCCTAGACTTGGCTCCCAGGTTCTGAATTCTTGTAGAGATTTCATTGGTTAGAAATAATGGCGTCACAATATTTAACATAGGAAGCGAACTTAGACTTCATAAGCAATTCCTTACCCACCATGTTGTACATAAGCACTCCCTAAACTTAAGAAATCGCAATGGGAATTGTAATTTGGATTCCTTAACACATCCATTTATTTAGAATTAATATTTCCTATAAATTCTAGCACATGAAATTAATTAGAGGAGAACTTATGGGATTTTGGGTAAGTTTTCAACCCTAGGCTATGCATATTGGGGTTAGATTAAAATCCTAAGTGAGTTAGAAATTTCAAACTAAAATAAAATAAAATAAAATATAATAATAATAATAATAATAATAATAATAATAATAATTGGTCCTAAAACCATGGATAAAGCACTAAATAATCTGAGTGGCGCAGGGTAAACGTACTAGGCCACATGTACTTGTCCTTTATGAGGATATAAGATTACATGATAATTCCCAGGAGTCTAAAATAGTCGGGATCATGAGTTGATGGAACCATACTTAAACAAAGTTGACATGGTTTGGCTCAAATTCTAAGTCCCAGCAAATCTCAACGATTCCAATGCTCTGATCAAGTAAAGGATCGAGGTTTAACAGGATTACGAATGGATACCAAAATCCTCTATCCTGTGCAGACAGATGATCGAGGTATCGGGCTCAAACCTACCACGACCATCTATTCGTGAATTAGAAATTGTATTGCACTTTGGACAGCAGGGGACTATCGTTAGACACAAAAGAAAATGAGGAGAAAGGTACAATACCATTATTAGTTTTCGCTTAGATGAGCAGGCAATCTTAGTAAATACTATAGGAAATCCTGACGTTGACGAGCACGGGAAAGATTTCCTAGTTCTAATACTTAAATGATTTATAACCTATAGAGGACCCTAAATCCACTAGTGATTAATAGATTAAATGCCAAAGGGTTGTCGTAGGTCTGTATATATCTTGTTGGGATTTCATACTTAGACAAATCGAGAATACGACGCACCACTAAGACAATTCTCCTGCATTAATAACTAGGATGAATATTATCGAACCCGATGGTCAAGACTTTCTTTAAGGGGGGTTAGGTTGTAATGGCTCTTGTTCTAATAGTAAACCATAAGTGATTGCATATATGAATAACTTAGGGTGGAGAACTAGCAGAGGCATGCAGACACCATAAAATATATTGTTGTCCACGCTCATAGTCGGAGTGAATTTCAGGGGCGAAATTCTCTTTAAGGGGGGTAGATTGTAACACCCTGTACTCAGGTGTTACTATTATAATCTAGATTAACATATTTGTATGAAGACACAAGTAACGTACATTGTTCACCATCATTTGATAAGTCACAACCCATTACTTGGTTTCAATAGTCGGAATGCCAATATCTCATATCTCATCGTTGATTTAAACAAATTAATAACTAAACGTTAAAAACCCATGTATTTTGGCCCACTTACCACCCCGAATGATTTAATCCTTATAGTCAAATACTTATAGGAGACTGAATAAAAGAGTAAATGACCCTAATCGGGCTATGACCCACGTGAATAATTTAGAAATATACATATAATTGTGTATATATAAATCTAATTACAAATAAATAATCTCTCCCTAAAAAACCTATAGAACATCTCCAAAAGAGGGAACCATAAGAGTTTAATATGAATAATTGACAATTGAAAATATAATGATAATAATAATAACGATAATAATAATAATCATAGTAACAATAATAATAATAATAATAATAATAATAATAATGGGTGTTAAAATTATTATAAAAGTAGCATTTAACGTCTTAAATTTATAGAACCGGTGTCCCAATCATCTAAATGAATTCTTGGACCTTTTGAACCATTGACGTTCAGTTTCGAGCCGATCCGACCATTAGATTAGTGGGAATCCACCAATGTAACCTAAATCAAGTCATACGGCCCACCAAAGCTTTGGATCTGCATGATCTTTGGTCAAAGGCTAAGATTGGGCCCACCAAGGGAAATGGGCGGTGTGGATTTCTCCCAAACAGTACAATGGGCCCCACATGGGGTGCGAGTGCACCTAGTGCGCCCGTACGCGCCATGCACCAGGTGTGCTAGCGCGGTCAGCAGCCGCTCACCCATATTTCTCTAAAAACAGAGATATCATTCTCTCTCCTTGGTTTGGCAGCGGACGGACAGACGTCTGTTCTCTTGATTAGTGGCCCACCTACACCAACCCTATAGGTGATCTGATCCGTGCATCGTGTTCAGGGCTTGGGCCCTACCAAAACCAAACTTATCTCTCGTGTTGGAGTACCCGTCTGTGAACACAATCTCTAGCGCAAACCAGCCCTTCTAGCACAAAGTTTCCAAAAGTGGAAACCTATTGTTGTCAGGTTGGCGATTCGTGTAGCACCCCATCTCTGCATCTCCCCCATTCAGACCAGGAAAATCTCAACCGTCAAACCCAGTCTCTACCTCAGCAAAGAAAACCATGGGCGGTTTCGGCCATACCACTGTTTTATGGACAGTTTCGGGTAGACAAATCCTGACCGTCCACCCTCCATCCAACGGTCTGGAAACGGCTAGGTTTTTGAAATAAGAAGAGCATGATGGATCGATCAACAGTAACCTCTCCCCATCTCCTTGCGGTCGCCCATGAGAAAACAGTTGTTTCTTCCTCCTTCCAAACCCACCATCCAAACGATCTTAGAGCTTTGAAAAAGCCCATCCTTAAGTTTTCTAGAGTCCATATGAACCATCCCATGCGGTCAGATTGGAGGAGGGAGCCTCCATTCGAAATCCGCCATTAATGGCGTCATCTTCTTCCTCGTCCTAGCTCCATGCCTAGCCAAGTCAGGTGATCTCTCTCTCTCTCTCTCTCTAATCGTGTGTGGCCCACCTGATGTGTGACTCTCATCTGGGTCGTCCAGCACATGGACCCCACCTCGATGGTGTCCCGTCCAGGCCGTCTAGCCTTCTGGAAGCTGGATGTTGGAGCCTCCTCTTAAATAAAATATATGTTATGATATTATATAATAATAATATTATTATGTTATGTTATGGTGGGCCCCACGTGGGACGACCTGATGTGCAAAACGAATTGGCTGGTGTCTGTACAGCAACTATATTGCTGCTGTATAAACGTTACCAAGTTCCGTGGGTCTCTGGGTCTGACTGGGGTATGTGTTATTCAACACTGCCCATCAAATTTACTTAAAGTAGGACCCCACATAGAGGTATGTTATATCTTCACCATTCATCCCATTTCCTACCTCATTTTAGGCGTTGACCTGAAAAATGAAGCCAACCCAACTCTCCGGTAGGCTACACCAGCTGAAAGACTAATTTAATAGTGGTAAATCATTAGGGCCAGCTGCGATATTTCGGTGCGTTAAGACATATCCTATATTGGACTCATTGTACCTTTCTTGAACCTGGAACCCTACCGACAGATTAGATCCTCCTTAGGTGGGCCCCAGCTATCAAAAAATAATAATAATAAATATATAAGGAATATGCACATAAATGTCTAGAGGATGCTGCCTCCTTATGCTTGAGATTTTGGCTAGGACCATGGCCCCACCACAAGCTCTGCCATGATGTGTGTTGAACATCAACACCGTCCATTTGATGGGTCCCCTTTATATACAGGGTGCCCCCAAAAATCAGCCATACACAGAGCTCAGGTGGCCCACACCATCTGCAATCTTGTGAAGACATGTTAAACTATATAAAAGCACTTGCTGGGGTCCATCTGAGATTTAGACGCACCTGAAACTTGGTTTGACTCATTAACCTAGTGAGACACACATAATAGATGGGTTGGATTTGTGAACCACAACTTGGTGGGCCCAACAAATGATTATGAATGCTCTAATGGTGGATAAATCTCCTAATTGTTGAGCATGGTTCTGCCCACATAAGCCACATATTGACCTGATACTTTTGTCCCAAGTCCACCATGATGTATGTGTGTTGCACACACCGTCCATTTATTTTTAGGCTGTGGGCCTCATTACCTGGAGAGGCCCACTTGCTGTGCATGTGAGACCCATTATGTTGTGTCAGGCCCATTGTGGTGTATATAGGCCCATGTGTGAGGCCCAATTTTGGCCCTAGCTATGGACAAACTCCATGCCTGATTTACAACTACCACCCTTATTACTATTATCATAATAATTTTTTATATAGACATGATTAGCCATTGGTAGACTATTTACACTGATAATAAATATTATAAACATAATTATAAGTATTAAATAGTAATATTTTAATTTCCATCCTTAAATATTACCATTAATAATGGACTGTGCTAGTTGTCATTATCATAACGATTATGATTACCAGATTAGTTAATACTAATTGTATCATTCATATTAATAAGTACCTGGTAGCTATTATATTAACATTTATCACAACGATTATGATTACCATATTGACTAATATTAATTGAATCATTAACGTTAATAAGCACATCGTAACTATTAAATTAACCCTTTAATTAATTGTACAACTAACTAGGGTCCAAACCCCAAGGTCCACGTCTAGACCTAGACTCTTGGGTAATATCCAAAAACTAGGGTAATTCAAACCCTAGGTTAAGACCTTGACCAAGAATAGCGTGTAATGCTTGAATCTAACGGTATAACTTTACAATTCCTGATATGGTTTGATTCTAAGGAAACTTGCATTCTCTAGCAACACGAGTAGGTTGTTTAAAATATAAGGTGCTGATTCTTCCCCTTGAGCTTTCCATCTTCCCATTAGTTTAAGTTATAGTTTGTATTTCAATTTATAATTGATATCTCCCTTTATGATCATATGTGTTAGTTGGTGGAAATTGAATTGCTATTTTACATGCTTAATGTCCATCCTGTATATTTGTTCATGCTTGTGAATTATTTGTGATTGCTTATGGAATTTAAACTGGTACATTAGTGGGAAACCCCTACTTATAAATATATATCCATACTTGGGATGAAACACGATTGATGGTGATTGCAATGGACCTTCAAACTAATGGTTATTGAGTAGTGACATATGATTGGTCACAAGTCGATGTATTTTATTAAACATCCTAAGATGGTAGTCTCATGGGTCGGGGATGATGTTAATGGGACACTATGCCTGAGTCGTCGGCCTACGTTGGGCCATGTTCTCCCCGTAGTGACCGTGAGCTTATTTCAATTGGTTGGTTGCAATTGGACTAATAACGGGTTGGCTAATCATGCATGCATATCACAGACCAACATCTATTGTTGTTGTACGTGACATACGGATTTGCCTGTTTGAATGTTTTACCCGGGGCACAAACTATCATCTATTGTTTTCATATGTATTTACCTGTCTGAATGTTTTACCCGGGGCACAGACCGTCTGAATGTTTTTTTCGGGTCGACGTATTTGCCTGTCTGGATGTTTTACCTGGGGCACAGACCGTCTGGATGTTTTACCCTGGTCGATGATTACATGTCCGTGTGGATGTTTTACCCGGGACAATGATTGCATTCATGCATCCATGCATTTAAAAAGACTGCATCATGTGTTGTTTGATTTCCTTATTGTTTTATAATTATGCTTACCTAATGCGGCGGTGTGTAATATTGAGGGGAATTCACATTGAGTTGGCTACTCATCCATCAAATATACAACCGTACAGGTCGCACAGGTGCCTTAATTGATTTTTAGGTTCAGACTGATGAGGAGCGAAGTACCACTGTGAAGATATAAGAATGTATTGTCGAGAGTTGCTACATGGATTTACAGTTCCAGATTTGTTACAATTTGCTTTGTTTACATGTAATATTATTTCATTTTGTATTCGTAAGAATAGAGACATTGATTTATATAAGTCATTATGGGCTGTTCCTTGTATATTTGAATAATGATGAAATTTTCCTTCATGCTGATTTGTCTACTCTACGCTCATCTGCTTACTCTGATAAAAGAAAAAAATTATATCTTTCCATCCTTTAAGGTTAACACTCAGGTTTTTAGGACACGGGTCATATACTCGGGTCCTGAAGATTCGGCGCGCTACACAAACCAATAGAAGAGAAATCAGAAGCAAACTAAAACTAAAACTCCTAGAAATTCATAACTTAGTATAAATAGCAAATTTACTTTTTATAGTAAGTTACCTATGTGGCTTAAGCACGTTATTCTCCTAATTATTGCAAGCACTTTTGGACACAATTCCTAAAGCCCAATGGATGAAGAGTTATAATCAAATTAAAAGTTACTAAAAATAGTAAAAACGGAAATAAACATGGAATTTAACGATCGATCTAACGGAATCTCTCAAATTCGGCATGGGCAACCCAGTAAAGCTGGGTTGGTTGGCTAAAGTAGCTCGTCCTCCCCCAAATTCATATATGATATGTCGAGAAACTCATTCCAATTTCCGTGGTATGCCTGTTTTAAGGTTCTAACGATCTTAATGACTTCTATGTTTGATCGGGCCTTCTCTGATCCATCTTAGACATGGAAGTGTCCACCACCCGCTCCACATCAAATTACCATCAAAACATGGCTAAGTGTCAACATAACCAATGCGTGTGACATCCAACTTTTTTCAAAAGGTTGGCCAAAAAAAAAAGCAGATGTAAAAATCACATATATCCACTCAGCACGTGGGCCACAGGGAATAAAATAATTGAAAACTACCAATCTGATCCAAATACACGTGCAGCCCACTGAAGGAGTGGATCCGCCTGACTTTTGGTGGTAGGTGATCTTTATTGCTGTGCCAGCCTATAGACAGGCTGGTTATCACCCATACATAACATGTTTACAATTATATAATAGCTGGACACCAACCAGTGCCCATCTACTTGGCACGTGAGACCTCTGTGCATACGAGTTTCATTAAGCTTCATCGCAAGGATTAAGTGACCGTTTGGATGCAACTTAACAAACCCCTTTTCCTACAGAAGTCACGCTTTCTGTCCAACTCACGGAAGACCAACCGCAATTGGTTTTGGCCGGATGGTGTCTTAGCGGATATTCTGTCTAGTGTGGTACAAAAGGGGTTACGAAACTAAGCCCAAATGCTCAACACAAAAGGGGTTTGTCTAAAAATGGTGTTTAGGTGTTGAAAGTTCCTTTTTTAAGGGTGCGTCCAAACAGGTTCTAAGGGTGTTAACTTTCCCTAGTCTTAATTAGTGAATGTCGTCAAAGATTCAAGCCAACCATAAGAATGGCCACCTCATTGATAGGACTCTTGAGTGGAAATGGACCTGGGGCTGGGCCAAGTAGCCTAGAATTGTAGGGCATGCACAGGACCTAGAAATCGGCTGGATCGCCAGGCCAGGGCATAAAATTTACACTTGATGTCCAGTCATAGGCCAATGATGAACCTCCTGGCCTAACCCATTGGCCCAACCCAATCATCATATGGCCTACTATTATAGAAAGAATAAAATGTTTATAAAGTTTCCATTCAACACACGTGTAGTTTAAAGATATTGATATAAGTCATGTTCTTATGATTCAAACCAACTCAGTATGGGTAGTTGATATCAAAAGAATTTTTAGTTTGGGCTATTTCAAACATTTAATCAATGATTTACACATATACGAGATTGGAACTTACATCCATTGACCTTGTTGTGGATGGCACTTCACCAAAAATATCATATTGTTAGGCAATCTAAGCCACCAATTTTAAGACTTCAAAATCATAGTGGTGGGGCAAGCCTAATGGAATCTTATGCTCATTCAATACAATCCTCCAAAGTCCTCCAATCACTGACTCGGACTGTTAAGTTCATGATTTGGAGGAACCAGAAGATGAATCATCCAGATCATGTATATGCTTGCCACACATGCAGAGATAGAGTACTTGGTGATTAAATGACAGCACCAAAGATTGGGGCTACAAAACACATTTTAACTCCTAATTACCCCAATCATCATTTTCCTTAATACAGATCCATAACCACTGATAAAAGATATTAGAGGAGGAGTTTCTGCTAACCTAAAACATCTCCGACGGAGAAATTGTATTTTGTCGACCATTGCATGTACCTTGCCGACATGGTCCAGCCTTCCTCATCGCCCACATCATAATCTTTGGCCTTGACGCGATCGACAGATGAAAGATTAAACAGAAAGATGATCAAGATGATGTAACATTTTAGTGCAATGAAACCCATTGCATGAGAGAGAGAGGAGAGAAGAAGAGAGAGAGAGAGAGAGAGAGAGAGAGAGAGAGAGAGTGCGTGTGTTGGAATATGTAGAGTAAAAGAAACTCAGGTGAGACTCGGTCCTATGTTGTTGTAGGGATGAGATGGATGCTTCGTCAAAAGACAAACACACCTGCCGCTTAATCAGCTGACTTGTTGAGAAGTTGTCGAAGGCCCGTGCCTTTAGTCCTCTGGGCCTCACTCACAGCCTCTGGGGCCTATGCAGGCCTGCCCACACACGCGGATATATATATATATATTATATATATATATATATATATATAATATATATATATATTTCTATATATATATATATATAATCTATATATCTATATCTATATATATATATATATATATATATATAATCTTCAGCGGTATTCTCGATTTCAAGAAAAGGAAAACCCCTCGTAATTTAAAATCTCTCAAAAAATGTGAGCCTAGGAATTCCAGAGAACAAGATTTGTTAATATGGGTGCAACCAAACACACTGCATTACTTTTTTTTTTTTTTGTTAGATGATGTTTTGCATAGAATCGCACCGACCCCAACCATGGATCTTCACAGGGCGCATGCCTACAACTAACCAGGCACCACATGGGAGACAACGTGCATGAGATCTACACCACCCATCAGGTCTCCTTTGTATTCTTCGTAACCAAAAATTGGTTCAAAAACATATTGGCCACACAATACGGAACAGTTGTAATGGAACACCCAATATTTGCCGTTTATGGGTCCCACATCGTTTGCAAATGCCATCTAATGCATTCACACGACTCTTTTCACCAAGATAAAGGTAGTTTTAAAAAATCACTCTGTTTTGAAACTCAGGTGGACTAGACCACATGAGAAGTTTCAGGGCTCATATTAGATTTTGATTAGTGTGATGCTTTTTTTCTTTTTTTTTTTGGGGTTAGCTTGTTAGTACACACCCATGTCAGTACACACACTCCATGTTAGCCACCCATGCTTGGAATCAAGAACTAACGTGAAGTGGTACACCTGATGGACGGCGTGGATCTCATCCATGTGAACCATAATTGCTCCCTCTATTAGTAGACGCAAGCCTTTTTGTTTTGCGGACTCGGCTTAAACAATTTCCACCATTTGGCAAGTTCCAATAGAATTGGTTGTTAGGTACTCTTCATGTATGAACCAATACTCCATGGAAGGTTTGTACAGTATGTTCAGCCTTTCAGTTTGTATAAGTGAAGCTGATAGTTCATTGATCCAAACCACTAATATGATACAACTTGACGAGGACCACTAATCAACGAAAACATTCAAACGTTTTACTTTCCCGTGACTGTATTTGAAGCTTGTTGTGCTTGGTTTCTTGACCATCCCATTCTAGACCACACATTAAACTGATAGGGCTTTCCAGACCTATAAGATTTTGGTGAATCGTCCATCCATGGTGGAAGGCCATCATGTCAAAGGTTTGAACGAGTTAACCATATACCCTACTTGCACAGCCAAACGGTAATCTACAAACATTAAAGTTGTACGATACTAGAAGCATCTTTGGATTCTATTCTTGTTTATTGCTTATTGCACATTGTACGCCAGCCTATACATTTTAATGAAATGAAATGAGAAGAAAACAAGATGGAGTGAGACAAATGAAAGAAGAAGGGGAGTTATTTGATGCCACCGAGGGTGTGGCACATGCAATGCACGTGGGAAAGAGGAAGAGAAAAGAATTCATGAGAATTCATGAGAGAGAAAAATCAGCATTGGAATTTAGGAATACAGGAAGTCCAGCCGGACACTTTTCTGGGGTAAAATATTAAGATTGTTTGTTAAACTTTAGCATGTGAAATTTAAATCGTTCACTACATGCCAACAACATTTTTAAGTTTCTAAAATATTTTTTAACATTTATTCAAATGTTTTTTCGTGCCCTTAAAATAGTCAGGTTCTTCATCTAAAAGGAAAAACGTTGTCATGGCTAATGTTGATGTAGAAATCTAGTTAGCATTCCTTTCTGGACCTTTGTCTACCTACGTAAAGAACGAACAAAGGAGACCCTGGCTAACACATGGACCCTCCAATGCCTAAAGCAGATAAAGAATCTGGGTTTGGTTAAACAAGGGGTTTTAGGCTAAATATCATGCATACCTTTCACCATTGGAGGGACTCCTATTTATAGATGAGAATGGGCGATGGCGTAGAGGAGATCTCCCTATTTAGCAGAGGTGTGTTATAGGTAGGATTCGGATTATGGTTGATTTTCTAGATCTTCGGTTAGGATCTTAGATAGATGTTGTTGGGATCAGGTCGGAACTAGCAGTAGAAGGGTTGTGCCGACCTGGGATTATACCGATCTGGCCTCTTTGGCAAGTAGTAGTTAAATTTCTTCTGACATGGGGCCAATCAGTGGGTTTTCTGACTTGCTGACAAGAGACCGTGCACGACCTCTTCCCTTACCCGATCTATGGCTAGAGGTCGAACCTTCAGTTGTATCCGTTGTTGTCCAACCTAGCAAGGTACACAAAGTCCCGACCTAACCTTATCCTTTTGGTCGGTCCATTTTCCCCACAACAGGTAAAATGTCTAAAACTTACTGATGTTGGCATTTTATTCTACTAAGAGGCATGCCTTCAGTTAAACCATGGATTATTAAGTTTTTTTTCTACTACTTGTTTATGATTTTTTTCTTGCTCCTTTAAAACTCTTATTAGTGCAAACTCACTCCTTTAAACCAGTGCGGTTGTTGGTCTCCCTTCTTTGCACATGACTAAATCTAAAATCTATATTAACTCATCTTATCAGCTGCTAGTGTTACTTTTTAATTTCCCAAAAATACATTTCATTTCTAATTATACCATTCCTCATTAGGGCTGTACACGAACCGGGCTAGCCCGGTTAACTCGCTCGACTCGGCCCGACCCGGAAACTGAGTTCGGTCCAAGACGGGCCATTTTCTTCAGCTCGAAACTGAGTTCGGGCCGAGTTCACAGGTCCCAGTTCGGCTCGACTCGGCCATTTACAACACACACCACACACACAGAGATATATATATATATATATATATATATATATATATATATATATTATATATTATATATATATATATATATATATATATATATATATATATAATCCTTACCCTAACCTTTGAGACAGAGAAGTGAGAATGTCGCCTGACCCTGAACTTGCTGTAAGGTCCAAAATTAGCCCAAACTCGGCCCGAACTTGCCCGATTGCTGATCGTGCTGAGTTCGGGCTGGACATGTTGGCCCGGTGACCGGGTCGGGCCGGGTTCAGGCTGGGTTTGGCTAGTGACTGGGCCGGGCCGAGTTGAGCCCGGTTCGACTCGGTTCAACCCGATGTACACTCCTATTCCTCATACTACTCATCATCTCAACATCCTCACTCATCCTATGAACACGTTCCTTAGATTAAACCATTTAAAGTTTGGCACCCCATCACAACTCTGCATCGTTGATCACTTTTATATCCATCGTCCAATGACTATTTCCCAGTTGGGGTTCACTGCAACTTTTAGTTAATGATCCATCTGAACTGAAGATCGCAGTCTGGGCACTTTAGTCTATGTTACTTATACATGTACAAATTTTTCGATGGCTACGTATCAACAATCAGACTGCTGGAATATCAAAGGCTAGAAATTTCATAAACCAATGAATGACCGTGTACGACGGTCTATCTATGGTTACTGATCTTGGCATGCTAAGTTACCATGATTTAGACATGTATCATATATAGGACATCTGAACTGTCCAAAGAATAGACCCCACCATTGAGATCACATACATTGAAATTAAGGCTGATCCACACACATGGTAGGTTACATGAGTACATTGGATTACATGGTTAAAAATTCACTGATTTCGATGGCCCACCAGTTTGTTAACATGTGGTCATACGTGTTATGAACAGCCCAAATTTTATCGAATGTGTGCAATTAGGAAGTGATTTGATCGAATGTGTGCAATTAAGAATTATTATCGGCGTGTTAGAGTCATACTTGACTCGAATCAATTGAACCATTGTGACCCCAATCATTGAACTATATCGATTAGGATCAACCTGTGAAGGTTAATCTAACAACGTGATTTATGAAGGAGAGGGTTAGTCCTTCAAAATGAAATCTTTTCTCCTCGAGGCAATGACTTTTTTCCAACGATGAAGCGTTTTATGTTTCTCGATAATGCAATGATGGATGAATAAGATCTAAAATTAAGGCTGAATTGCTAATTTTATTAATTAAAGAAGATAAATAGTACAATCAGTAAAAGAAAAAATAAATTAAGTAGAGAAATAAAAATAATTACCTACGACTGCCTGTTTGAACAAAACAACCGATGTGTATAGTTTGTAGGACATGACTGGTGTGATCCGCCAAGTAAGAACTTAATAATCGGTGGAATCCAATGACAGTGGTCATGAATATTTAAACCTACTCCTGAGGCGTATTATAACAATGACACTAAACAATAGTGGATCTAAGGTAAGCTATGGGCTCGAGAACTTCCTACAGTGTGGCTGGATAGAAGTAGAGTGTCTAAGCCTAGAAGCTAAAGCTAGGATAATCGGTGTTGTGTTATAGAAAGATTGGTTGTATATGCGAAGGGTCTGGAGCTCTTCTTTTAGTGTTGCTTTTATAGACTTGGAAAGGTGGTGGCCATGCTATAATTTCCTTGTTGGTCCTTGAATATGCGACCGGTCGTATCTTAGCAGGATTCAGACTCTCTGTACCATCGTTATTTACCTCTAATTTCGGATGGACTTTCCATTTAATCACTATAATCCTCCGGGGTTTTCTTGAAAGTATCGATCATCTCTAAAAAAGTCTTACCGTGTATATACTAGATTTCAAGATATCTGGCATTGGTGGGGGTTTAATTAGGTTCTTGCATATACTATAGATCATATGTTCCACACATGCGATGATCACATGCCCTTCAAATAGTGTCTCTCTTTTCTGAATCATAGACATGCGTATAACTCTGAGTTGTTTGCTTTTGGTAGGCTACATGTTGTTGAAGGATAAGGATCGAACGATTTCTTGCGGGGTGAGTACAGTTTACCTCCCCTCATTCATATGTGACTAATGACACATGGCGACATCTCATTGGGCAACGCAGTTGCATCAAGTAGGTGTAAATACCACCCCGTCTAATTGAAAGTGCCCTAGTTTGTTAATTAGCATGAGGGTTGAGTCGATGAGTCAAGTGATCCCCATATGAAGATCGTACAAGTTATTGCCTCAAACGGATGTGTGTTCTAAGCTCGTCATAGGTAAATTAAGCCTCACATCCCATGTCCCAAAATACTCAGGTAAATAAATCCTTAAAAGGCTTAGAACAACATAGGAGTTAAAAGTCTAAAAACTTATTTCTCAATAGGAAAATTTTATAAGTTTTCTGCTTCGTTCGATGACATCGTACACTCAGTTTCGATGACATCGAAAAGGCTTTGATAACATCGAAGTGAGGCCTTTTTATGTGACTGGACATTGAACAATCTACTTTAAGAGAAGCAGTTCTACAGGGTACATTAAGAGATACGTCTTCAAGGTGAATATAAGTATATTCTATCTTTTGTATTTTGGTTTTATTGAGATGGCCAGAAAATCTCATTTGCTGGTTTTTCTGAGATAACTAGAAAATCTCAGTGAGAGATTTTTTGTTTGTGATAGCCTTTTAAAATCACAATTATAT